>MJUU01039583.1:109477-134362 GCA_002080025.1 Modiolus philippinarum
AAAAACCAGCCCCTCTAAAAACCAGCCCCTCTAAAAACCGGATCCCTCTATAAACTGACCGATATGTTTCGGTCTTGAATTTTTATCTCTATAAATAATTAAAACTTTCCTCTGAAAACTGGCCCTTCTGCATTCTGAATTCTGGTCATATAGATTAGTCCCAAACATATATTTTCTTCTAATATTCAACAGGTTTTTTTGGGGGGCAAGCAATAAAATCTATCAAATTTATTCAACATGTCACGTCTCTTGCCATCTTTATTGATAAATAACTGCATTTGAAATGATTACCCATAATATTGAAATTTACTTTGGTGCAGGAAAATATACTGAAATAGTAAACTCACAGTCTAAACTGAGATTACAGATCATATGTTACACTTCCAGTATTAGTTTTCGGATTGAAAAACCAGATTTCTGAACCTCTAAAAAACAGAACCTCTTAAAACCGGCCAATTTCTTTGGTCCCGACAGAGGCCAGTTTTTGGAGGTTTAACTGTATTGGTTAATGTTAACTACAAAATAAATGTTTTCTACAATAAGTTCTTCATATTTCCGTGGCTCCTCCTTGTATTGTTTTAACTTGGACTAGTTTGCAAGTCATATTTCAAATAAATAAAAAGAAGATAAGGGAAATCTAAAATTTTAGTTTTTTTTTTTTCATTTTATAACTCATATGGCTAATTTTTTTCTTCTCTTTGACCAAATAAAATTTGTTGCTTACAAATATTTAATATGGATTCCCCTGATTTACCTATATAAAAAAAGAAGGGAAACTGGGAATGTGTCAAAGAGACAACGAACCAAAGGGGAGTAATTTCAACTCAAAGCCCCGGCTGAGATGAGAAACAGCTCCTACAAAAATAGCTAATTAAGGCATGGCTCTACCTTCCTAATACATGTACATTGTATATAGGGAATCAATTTACTAGATAATTTGAATGATGAACTAATAATCTAATAATTTTTTTTATTTTATATATTATTATATATATTACGAATAAAATTAAGTCTTTAAGAGGTGATAGTTTTCCTGAATGTTTTTTTTTTTTCACTGAAAAATTTTAAACAAGATTGGTCAATTGAAAATATAGCTTGCAAGGGGACGGCATGAACATTTGCATAACACATGCAAAACAACATAATTACAGCAAAAATCTTTTGTTTAGTAACAGTTAGTAATATCCTTAATATGAATTTATTTGAAAGGAGATACTAAAAAACAGCAAAATCTATGCTTTGCTTACATGACACTAAAAATGCTTTTGAGTTAGACTAACATTTGAGAGGTATTAAATCTGATAAAAATTATTAAGCTATGAAAGACTGTCTGCTTTCAGATTTATTAGCCCATTTTTGCATTTTTCATTATTCAATCATAAACTCACCAATAAATAAAACAATTCCTAAACAGGCATATCCTTTATCACCACTCATCTTACTGACCATTTTGTAAATTGGCTGCATTATGTTCATATTTACTGTACTTCCCTGTAAGAGATAAATACAACATGTCAAGTACCGAGATGCACAAAAAGTACTTGGTCACTAGGTTTTTTTCATTATCTATTTGATTTAAAATAACATGGTTTAAAAATTATCGTACATCCTATTTGAATATAGTTTCACTGTTAAATTAGAAAATTTCACATTTTAAGGCATAGTTTTTCATTTAATTTTGTAATTTGAGTTTGTAAGCCTCATTCACTGGAACAAAAATTATATGTGAGGGCGAAAAATATAAGTCATGTTTTCACAAGGTGTTTTAAGCATCCATTCTCTAAAATGACAAATAAGAAAATCATTTAAAAATAAAGAATGAAAATTGACTAATTTCTATGTTCAATGCTGCACATTTTAATGAAATCGGATAAGAAATAGTTATATAATATTTTTTTTTTAAATATTGTGATTAACATAAAATATACAGAGAAAAAAGAGAATGAACAAATTTTTTGTACATCTCTGTACTTCCCTGAAGGGCAAATGAATGGCGAGAAAAACATAACAAAAATATACTTGTATGTGCAATCCTGTACTTAAGGAGCTGGGTATAACTAAAAACTAGGGCATTTCAAAACTGGCGTTGTCGGAAGGGCCCCGTAATTTCAATCCTGAAACTCTGGACAAAGGTTAAATTGATATAAGTGGGATTCAAATTCTGTTTGACACACTAATGTGTTGATACAGTAATTTGCTGGACACAGTGATTTCTTGGAGATTTGCCAAACCATATCGTTTCGTAGCATCAGACTTAAAACCAAATTTTTTCTAATGATACAAGTAAAGAAATATTTTACAAATATTTGATTTAATTAAAAACAAAGGTTCTGGCAAACAGGAAGTAGTCAAGCTGCAAAACTGAAAATCCCTTAAACAATACAACTAATTGTTTCCAAGCTTCAGACCAAATTTCAAATCATTCCCTCAAGTACAAGCCAAGAAATCTGTGACGAAATTTGGTTTATGGTAAAAAAATTAAGGTATCGGAAGTGCATGCAAGACAAATTTGAAAATCACTTACACAATACAACTCATCATTTCCAAGCTTCAGACCAAATTTCAAATCATTCCCTCCATTACAAGCTAAGAAATCTGTTATGAAAATTTGGAAAAAGTTAAAAAATCAAAGTATTTGCAAACAGGAAGTGGAAGCCTGACAAATTTGAAAATCGCTTACCCAATACAACTCATCATTCCCAAGCTTCAGACCAAATATCAAATCATTCCCACTTATAGCAGCCAAGAAATCTTTGACAGAAAAAATTGTTGATGGACAGGCGGACAGACGGACAAAGTGAAAACTATAGGGCACTCGCATCTTGATGCGGGGCCCTAAAAAAATACTGAGGTAACATGCTATTTAGTCCAATAGTCCAAGCATGTACCATGGCATAGTATAGATATAATCTGCTAGCTATTTTTCACTATACCTCACTGAGAAGCACAGTCTTTAGTCATATATCTATACAGAGATAAAGAGGCCAACAAATAAGAATAATGTATTACAATGTTTAGGTCATAAGTTTCTAATAGAAATTCAATACTGTGGTGGATTTATTTTAATTTTCAAATTAAGTTCCACTATCCGGGGAGATAATTTCAGTGCATTCCTTCATTGGGAGTATTGTAATAATTATACATTGAAATTATCTCCCCTAGATAATGAATAAGTACAAAATGTATGAAAAATTATACAAAATTTCCAGGTAATCAAATAAAAAAAAAATCATAAAAATGAAGATTTGACAAGTAGCTTTATTTGCAAGACAGGAAATTAAATTGGGAATAAAACCTATGAAGTCTAGATATTGCTACAGTTGAATCTTTTTAAATTTTATAGTCCATTGTGTATGACCTTACCGGTCTACTAGTTCCTATTGTGTAACCAATTTAACAATTTGAGTAAGCTGTACCTATTATTTTTTTGACCAACTGGTGTTGCTGGACTTCAACATATATTGGAAAAAGTTTTTGGTGGATTGCTTTTGTTAACTAATCAACACAATCAGGATCCTTTTGAATTGTCCAACAATACTATTGTATGATCTGTTGATGAAAATAGGGACTATAAATAGTTTACATTTAATGAAAAAAATATTGTACTTTATTAAAATTCTTAAAATTACATAATTCAAAAATAAATATTGCAATATAAACTAAAGGGAATTTGAATTAATTGTCATTTTTTTCTTTCATTAATTAAATAGATTTATCTTTTTATAAGGTAATACTTTATCAAGGTAAAACCTCACCAGGACATAACAGATTGATATACAATAGTATTGTTGGACAATTCAAAAGGATCCTGATTGTGTTGATTAGTTAACAAAAGCAACCCACCAAAAACTTTTTCCAATATATGTTGTAGTCCAGCAACACCAGTTGGTCAATAGGTAAAGCTTACTCAAATTGTTAAATTGGTTACACAATAGGAACTAGTAGATCAGTAAGGTCATACACAATGGACAATAATAGGTATATTCATTTTTTCTTTGTTTTTTAAAAGACATTTTTTATTACATAGTCATAGTAAAAACTCTTAAAAAGAGATACTAAATGAAAGGATCATAATAGTTCAAATAGTTAACATAAACTCACCACTCTAGAAAAACTAAGCTGTAATCCAAATACCATATTAAGTTCTCTCCCTTGAAACCATTTTACTGCATATGTGTTTTGTGCTACAGCCAAGGATTCTCCACCAATACTATATTTAAAAAACATAAAGGATGCTGCTCATTAGAATTAAACATTCTCCCTTAAATGGTCATTTCTGAGGTAAGAAATAGAGTTTAGCAGTCCTGTCAGGTTTTGAAAATTGCCTTGTGTGAGATTTGCCAAAATTGTCAAAGATCAAAGGAATTTTCCACAAATTTGGATAAGCTTTGTGTGAGTCTCACATGATTTGCATGACACTTGACAGGTCTGGTTTAAACAAGCTCATGTGCATTCTTCATAACTTAAATTAGTAAATGACCAATCAGAACTGTTAATTTTTATGAATCTACAAGCTACGACAGTATCAGTGACAAAACATCATAAATAACGTTACCAAAAAATGGAAAGTACAGTAGAACTTTGATGACTCAAACTACAATAACTCGAACACCATGGACGTCTCGAACCCTTTTTCTGGTCCCTTTGTTCAAGTTTAAACACAGTTTGACTTAGATGGCTCAAACATCTCTATAAATCAAACTGTTTTCATCGGTCCTTTGGGCGTTCAAGTCATCAAAGTTCGACTGTATGTTAAAAGTGGTTGGAACTTTGCTTCTGCATAGAAGGTTTCAGGACATTGAAAATCTTATTCTATATAAGAAATATCTAAAAGAAGATGATATCTCATTTTTATTGTTGCTATTCATTCAGAGATAATGCTGTACTTGACAAATTCTTTCTCAATATTTTAAAAAAGGTTTTCTCTAATGATTATAGCTCACTGTAATGATTATCTTACCCAAATATAAATCTTCCAGCATCCATTAACCATACTTTATTAAGAGATGCACCTAAAGCAAAAACAACCTGAAAAAATATTTAGGTAAAATTATTTTTTAATGAAGTTTCACAACACTGGAACAATATAAGTTAACAGTCTGTAAAAAATATATATTAAACATTTATACATATTTTAAAGTGAGTTCACCCAATAAAATAAGGTCATGTATAAAATAGCCTTGGTCGTTGTCTCTTTGACACATTACCCGTTTCCCTTCTTTTTTCTATTACTGTGACAAATAACAGTTAATTTATCTATCTCCAAGTGCAATGGCATGAAAACCACGGATATCTAAAACCCCACTTGTTGTCCCTTTGTTTAAGGAAGGTCACTCCTCAAGTTTATTATATCAAGGATTCAAAATTATCATTTTTTTTATTGGAACATGGATCATACATCATTTTAAGCCAAAAATATTGATAGGTCAGTGTGGCTGTTTTTGAGATTTAAACGCTTGAAATTTTGGCAGGAAACTGAACTTCTCTAGACTTTTCACTCACTTTGCATTAAGGTAATCAACCTTTGAAATGCAATGAAGGCATATCAAGAATTTCATCAAATTTTGTTCGAAGTCTAATGAAGATGTATACTATCATATTTTGAAAAGAAAATTTGAGGTCAGTGTGCAAAATTTTCTTATGCATAATAATGTATAAAACAAGAGAATTCTGAAAGTCAGAGATAGTTTCGAAAACCTGAGGAGTGACCATCCTTAAGTTCAAGCATAGTTGGACCTTGATAGGTCGAACATCACTTTAGCTGAAATTGTTTTTATGGTTACTTTGGGTGTTCAAGCCATTGAAGTTCAACTGTACTGATAAAAATTATAGACATAAAAGGGCTTTTTTTTATCTTAATACCATGCTTACTTTTCTATAGTACCTGATGATAATTTAAAAAATTATTCACGATCTTATGTTTAATGTGACAATTATAAATTATTTTCATTTTCAATTATTGGTACAAACATATGCAAAACTGAAATGTAAATCTATTTTTCCTTTTTTCTATAAATTTAAATTATTTCAAAACTAGAACGAAAGTTATGCTGTCCGCAGATGTTGACCCGGCAAAATACCAGCGCCATACCATAATACGACCGCAAAAATATTGCGGTTATATAATAAAAAAAAAACAGTAATGGTACATTACATGGTACCCCGCCATGTTTCACAAAATCTCAAAGTAAAAAGGGGCACAACTCCAGAAACGTATGTACCGCTGAACCCAAAATTACACTTGGCCTATGTTTTGCAAAACAACTTACATACCAAGTTTGAAGACAGTATATATGACATATTTCATTCACAAGTTATCAGTCGGAAACCCAATAATTTGTAAAATTTCAAAGTTTCAAGGGGCATAACTCTAGAACCCCTTGGACCTCTGAACCGCAAAACGAACTTGGTCTGATAATTATAGTAAACATCTCACATACCAAGTTTGAAGACAGTATGTTATTTCCTTCACAAGTTATCAGTTGGAAACCATAAAATTCACAATATTTCAAAGTTTCAAGGGATATAACTCCAGAACCCCTTGGACCTCTGAACCTAAAATCGAACTTGACCTGAGTTTTGTAGTAAACAATTTACATACTAAGTTTGAAGACAGTATGTAATTTTGTTCACAAGTTCTCAGTCTGAAACCCTAAAATTTGCAAAATTTCAAAGTTTAAAGGGGCATAACTAATGAACCCTTTGGACCTCTGAACCCAAAATCTAATTTGACCTGAGTTTTGTAGTAAATAACTTACATACCAAGTTTGAAGACCTTTGTCATTTAGTTCACAAATTATCAGTTGGAAACCTTAGGGGGACAGAAGGAAAAACAGACGGACGGACGGACATACGACTGAGGGTATTACATAATACCCTGCCACTACGTGTGGCAGGGTATAATGAAACATCAAGAAGGACATAAAATAAAGCTAGTGTTAACAATCGTTTTTAAGAGGCCTATTACATTTATATTATGTCACTACTTAAATCACATGATGCATTTACATTTTACATGTTTTTCTAGTATATATGCTTCATAATCATATCAAAATTGATAAATTGTTTGAATTTGATGACTAAAACAGAATACCCATGTGTAATATTAAGATCCACTTCAGTTTCACACTTATGATCTACTTATTTTTTTCAAAGTCAAGCAAAGTGAATATTTCCTTCAATTGTTTATCATGATCACTTTAAAACTGTACATGTGTACATAAAACATGTTTTTATAGCATATTGTTGACAAAAGGCTAGCAAATGATTTAAAAAAATGCAGAAAACAGCGAGAACTTCTTGTGGTATATCAATATAACTGGCATATTTAACAATACATTGCTTCACTTGTAGTAACTAGTAATTTGAAAAACAGTCCTTATCTTATAGTGGTCCTGTAGCAGTCCCCCTCAATTTGCCAATTCCAACTGAGTTCCCGAATTTTACGTCGAATTTTACAAACTTATGCAAAGAGAAGCAATTCTAGAATGGACAAACACATGGAGGCAGTTCTATCCACAACAATAGTAACTATTGTTCAACAATAGCAAGATCGAACTCACGATTGTACCGGAAGATTACCATGATTACGCAATGTTATGGTTAACTGCGCATGTCTTGTCAAACAAGAGTAATAGTCCACTCGACTCTTGTCGAACTATAGTTAAAATGTGACGTCACAGACTGATCTTTCGATATATTTCATTGGTCACTCCTTACTCTGATCCGGATTTCCCTCATATGGACCAAAACAATAGTTGTTGATCTGATCGAACTGCCTCAACATGAACTAACCAAATGTGAGAATTATTTTCTCTTGACCTGTCAGTGAGCAAACTTTATCTTGGGTGAATTTTATCAAAATAATATAACCTTTTATTTGTCTATTTGTTTTGTTTTATATATCGATAAATTTTATATGCCAGGGTGCTGATTTATAAAGAGTTTCTTTGGTCATGTTGTTAAATGTGACAACTTGTCCGGTGTCATGTGATCTTGATTTAGTGAAAACTTTAAAGAACAGAAACAAAGTCCGTTATTGGCAAATCACCTATCAAATACATGTACAGTACATTGTATGTACATCCACCAAATATGATCCCTTAGATTTTGGATTAGTTTTGCAAGCACTGCACCTTTTTTAGTTCCAATTTAGACTTGAAGGTCTCATAGTGACTTCAACATGTTCAAGATGAAGAACATTTCTGGGTTTACTAGGTATTTGTAGAGACTTTGTCTTATGTGCATTTACTCCATATTTTTTCAATGTTAATTTTGTTAGGCTAAAACTATCTTGAACATGTTTCTAAGGCCAATCTCATATACGAAAGGTTAAACTTCAAACTGAAGATGTCAGTAGTATGTCACTAATGCAGAATTACTGTACTGTTGAGTTACTGGCTAACACCTTTCAAACATATGTGTCATTGTGTTATGGTCTCATGTTCATTTACACCATATCATTTGTATTTCGTAAAATATGTATGTATATTGTGTAATAAGTTTCAATATAAGCTTTAATAAACATTACCTGACCAGCTGTTACAAACAGACTAAATATGATGGCACCGAGTCGTACTCCAAATAACTTGTCAATGAGGAAGCCTCCAAAGAAACACAGAATTACATTGGGCCATGAGTACCAGGCATAAAATCCCATAAATGTACTCTCAGATATCTTCAAATCTTTTATCATTGTGTCTTGTAATGCAGCGGGGTTATCATAGCAAAAATAACTCCCTAAAAATAAAGGATTTTTTCGTTAATAAAGAGCACAATATTACATACATTCATACTAGTACATAAATACACATACATGTACTCATCGCTATTTTCCATTCCTGTTTAAAACAACCACCTTTATTATCAAAACCATCATCTTTTACTTGAGCCAGGTGGTTGTTTTTATATTAGATTTGTGATAACCTTTACTGATATACATTGTGGAAAAAATGCCTTTTTCAAGTTGAAATTGGAAAAAATTGTGACTGTCAGTTTCCTACAATTTTACATGTACAAGGACTTACGCAGACAAAGCAAAAATTTTTCCCCAGTCCTTTCATTTCTACTGAAACGATGTTAACGTTCTCTCTTTTAATTATTAAAAATCAAAGAAATTTTTATAACAGAATGAGATCTCTCCCAATATTCTTGAACTTTAAGAAAGTTTCATGATACACCTACATGATGTAGTGCTTCTGCCTCGGACTTAGATCTTTTGTTGTACATTGACGAAGATGAACAATTGAAAACAATATGTACACTATATGACTAATTGGATGATTCTAATCTCAAAAGTGTGAATTGGAAATACATGTATCCATTCATTAGCAGCAATAATCATATCTCTCCAGTATACTGATTATACATTTCACAGTTGATTTTTTACTGATGATGAGCATGAAGTTTATATAGTAACTGAAAAGAGCAAAAAACACGGTCTCAAAAACTGCTAAGTCAGGAATTTGAATTCACTCCTTATCAAATTCTAAAATATGGCCATCACCATGACATTGATGATAGATATGATGTGTTTGTGTTATGGGTGCAGCCAATATATATTCAGCTTGATTTTTATCTTTACAGATTTGACATTAGCTGTTTTGACTTGACCCTGGACTAAACTCACTAGCAGTCAATTTGACAGTACAGGTAATGGAGCATACATGTAATTCATCTTATGGAGCACCTGATGGGTATCAAGTCGTTCCGTCCCAAAACCAGTACGTCCCCAAGTAGTTCTGGCCCCAGTAGTTGCGGCCCCTAAGTCAATCCGTCCCCCAATATATTTTCCAAATTATTGCTTGGTATATATTATATATTCTAAGGGATGATTGTCATGATAACCAATTCAATCATAACTTCGATCTCAACTGAATCCGAAATTAAAACCGGGTTTTCTAGTTAGCCCTCCAACTTTGAGTGTTACATACCATGCATACGGTGCATATTGATTCTTGGGCATGAACTCTTGTATGTTAATTGTTATGAATTTGAATCAATTGAGGGCAATTACGTTAGAAACTGGAGTGTCCTTGTTTTCATAAAGTTGATATATTTAGTTTTTCATTGGATATTTGTTCAGGCTCTATCAACTCCGCGTTTATCACTCGTGAACATATTGATAACATTAGGATGAAGAACATTTTAAACTTGAATTTCTCCCTTTTTAAGTGATTTTGCCCAATGATTTATGTTTTACTTTCAAACTAGCAAACTTTGAAGTAATACACAATATGCATGCTGAATGGTCAATTTTAATGCTGTTAAGAAGAATTTATATGTTTTGGATCACCAAATATGAAAAAGTAAATGTCAAGGAGACAACATCCCATATCCAGATTAAAACGACCCAAAACAAAGCATCTAGGGTCACCATACAGTCTTCAACACAGTGAGGAACCTCACACCATATAGCAACCCCTAAATGACCCCAAAAAGGTAAAAAAGTGAATAAATCAATGGAAACAAACCACATCCAATAACCCAAATATCAAGAAAAATAATGCCACAACCATGACGAATATTTTTTGTTAAATTAAACCTTTAGTTGAAAACGAGGTAATTTGAAAGGGTAGATTTCCTTTCACTGTTAAGTTAAACACTGAAATAGCAAAAATATTTTATTTAATAGCGATGCCAAATATAGAAAAATAGCAAGCAGATTTTATGGAAATTTACATTCCAATGTTATAGTATTGTTCTGGTGAGATTAAGGATTTGTATACAAATCCTTGGTGAGATTATAAGCTTATACCATGACATGTGAGTTGTTTTTCTAAGCTTTGCCTTTTAGGTGATAATCGTTGTTTTGAAAACAAATACAACTTCATCCTCAAAGAAATTTTCCAATCAAGAGAAACATCAAAGTAATTAAAGTTTTAATAAACTCATTGATAAGTCATTTTTCTTTATCATTTAATACCATTTGACCACCCATGTTTTAGAAAACTTCCGTTTTTAATCATGTTAATTGGCTTCTTTATGTACTAGTATGAGCTAATTAGTCTATTTAATTAAATAATTAATTTAATTAAATTCATTTTTAATATATGCTAACAGATTCATGCAACTTGTTTGTTTAAATAATTAAATTCATATTTGGGGCCGGAACTACTTTCAAATTGGGGCTGGATCTACTTGAGGCCGGAACTACTGGGGACGGAACGACTGGGGACGGAACAACTTGGGGACAGAACTATTGGAAAAAACCTGATGCTCTACCTGTTTTTATGGGAGTTTACACTGTTAGTGTCTTAGAGTCTGATGATTTTTTATTTGTGCTTTTGATATGTACATGTACATGTTTAGAATATGACAATAGGAGCAACCTATGGAGGGACGTCAAGAGGAAAGTCACACCCATAAATCCGGGAAGGTCACAATTTATTCGAAAAAAGTCATTATTTCATAAATTCAGTAATGTCATAATTAACATTCTGCAAATTTTGCATTTCATAAGTTCAGGATCATCATACTTAATTTTGTAAAACCTATAATGACCCCTAGCCCTAATGTCGTCTGCTAAATGTTATCCCATTGGTCATTTTTGGATATGAAGATAAAGCTATCTAAATCTTAATATCATTACAGTAGGTTGTATTCAAAAAGTTGTACAGTGAAAAATATTTCTTTTTTATCTACTTAATATTTTTTATTCTGCATACCTTCAACTATCTGCTAAAACAAAATTAAGTTGCAGTATACATCATACGAAACAACAGAAAAACCAGGCAGATTTTCTTGATCAGTGTATCAAGTCCTATCATTAAAAACAACCTCTCTACATATAGAAGGGCTTGACGCCCTTTATAAGGAAAAGAACAGTTGATTTTGAAGCAGAATTTCATACATCTTGAAGCAACACTTTAGCACATTTGTAGTGACAAGTTAACAAACACTCGCTAAAGCACATGTAATGAGATAATAGATAATTTCATAATGATGTCACAGTTCAATTTTGACCAAACATAGAACAGATAAAATGTAAACAAACCAAACCGGAAGTCACCCAGGCGGTGCTGGACTCTAGATTTTTCATCAATTGTATGGGAAATCAACCAACTTTCGATGTTATTATTTAATTCAATTTCAATCTGAACTTTTATATGGTGAATGTTTTAGGCTTATAATCTTACGAAGAATTTGTCATATCAATTTCAAAATATAATTTGTGTGTTGTTGACAGACTCCAATTTTCTGCTCGACTAGGGCATTTTTCATGCGATCACTACTGATTCCGAAATGTTTCACCTCCTCAAAAGATCGATACCCTGTATGTTTGGAATTATCTATATGAGATTCAAATCTCATTGTGTGTTGAATGCATTTTCAGTGAAAATTTACAAATTTAACTACAATTACAAACCAAAACTTAGAAAACACATGATTATCAGTATCAGGTATNCTTCTGTATTTAAAAGGGTGTTCTTTTGGGGATTGCCACACAACAAAAAGGGGCATGGTTATGTTTTGGGGGGCTTATTTAAAAGAAATGATGATAAATCAGCAAATTCGATAGGGGACAAAAACCGGACTATATATACACGTATGATCATGTATGCATTAATTATGTTCTGTGTGATGGATGTGACTTTAATTATCTAACCTGAAATTGGCTCTTTGTGCTTCTGAATTTTAGAACATTTATTTTACATTGAAAATCAAAAGCACAAACTGAAATTGAAAATAAATGTGTTTTTGAAATATTTTTGCTAAAATATGTGACTTTATTAATTGGATGTTTTTAATTTTGAAGATTTTAATTTCTTTTTGTACTTTTGTAAAACAATGATGTAAGACATATATGAATATGTTCAGCTATGAGGTTCAAATTCGTCCGTGCTACTCAAGGACGTTAAACACCTTCCAGTTATTTGCTTCACAGCTATACATTTCACCACGAACTGATTTGATCGTGACGAATTAGTGCAGTCGATTCTGGTCTCATAGTAAATTTTCAACCACTAGGTGAAATATTTCAGAGATCGGCATGAAATGCTTGAATGTCATTCGGGACCTTTATAATCCATTCGACACAAACATCCATATTTCTACCTCGAATACAGTTATACAGTGGTGCGAGGTAGATATACTGTAGTACATACTTAAGACTCCGGAATTAATTCGGATCCCTTTCCGGATATGGTTTTATTGTTAGAATGTCCATTTCAAGCTTCAAATTGATGAAGATTTTCATAAATAGGCCGTTTTGACGGTTTTCAAAACTCGAAAAACTAATTGTCCCCTAGGGGACAAAAGTCGGATTATGCCGGAAATTAAGTAGTTGATGGATATTCAGAACGCTCTTGTTTTATCACAACAATGCAATAGTGTTAGTGAACACATTTTGGAATGAAATTTCAGCATGAAAGAGATGAGATACATTTGTACATGCATGAAATTTTAGAATTAGGATTATGGCATTATTGGAATTATCATATCTTTTTCAAAATTGAAATATCTGGTAAAACAATGTTATTTTCACGTTATATTAGCATGTGATGTATGGCCAAAAAACATAGTTGCCAACCTCTGACAATGAAAAATCATGTCATGACATGACATGAGATACCAAAAAGCGTGTGAAACTGCGCGACATACTTTCGGATTATTGAACAAACTTTGCATGAAATTAATTTGCCAATTTAAAGGCCCATTGTACTCAACATTTGCCTGTTTTTCTGATTTTAGAACTACCTGACTAGGTACATTTTCAAAACAAGTACAAGTTTGGTTGACTTTACAATTCAATAAGGCAAAAATTAGCAGAGTTCTCAGCTTTGTCCTTGATGATTACACCATTCAACAAATTTTTTGTAGCTGACAAGGAGGAAATGGGCTTAGACCTGTTTTGACAGATAAATGGCTTCAAATGAACCCTAGCTTTTGTATATCCGACTATATCACTTTCTGTAATTGATCCAATATAAGTGTGTAAACTGCATAGCCCCCCCCACTCCACGATCACTTTCTTTGAGTTCAAATTAATTCATCAAACTCAAGAGTCCCAAATTTTGCTTTGGTATCACTGATCCGGTACAAAAATATCGTTTTTCTATTTGCACTCGTGTCTTTAGTCGTCGTACCCAACCAAGAAATTTATTGAAACGATTTAAAATCAGTTTTTTTTGCCGAATATCGAAGTTTGCAATTTACCGTGCGGTCATGAAAAGTCAGGAGAATCACGGGGGTCAATAGACCCTTTCACGATAACTGCGGTCCTGAATTTTGCACATGCGCTCATATGCCTTTGAGTGGGTAAAATGAAACGTCATAGTATACGTGACGTCTAGATTAATTGTTCTACGACGTCATTTTTGCGGGAACTGTTTTTATTTTCCACTCAAAATCGCAGGTCCGCAGTTATCGTGAAAGGGTCTATACTGCTAATAACCAAAAACATTAACAACTGTTGTGGAAAAATCCAGAGAATCACGAAAAACGCGATATCGCTTATAACCAAAAACGTAAACAACAGAAAAGCGTGTAATGGCGTGTGAAGTTCTGAGAAGTGTGTACACGCCGTGTGACAAAATCTACGTGTGTAAACCGTTGAAAAAGCGTGTGTAACACGCGAAAATCATGTGAGTTGGCAACTATGCCAAAAAAAAATATATTCTTGTTTCCTGCTTCCCGACCGACCCTGTTTTTTTGTTGCCAAGCCCTAAAAATTTTATGCTGTTCGTGAAAAAGTTAAGAGCAGAAACAGACATTTTTATTGGCAGTTTGGTGAAAAATATTACAGTCAAGCTTCAAAATGTAACGCCGCTTATACACTTTGTTGAATATTGCCATAATTATGTTAAAATTAGACCCAATTGATCAAAAACATTGAAACATAAATAAAAAAAATGGCACCCCTTTCCGGAAATTGAAACAATTGACGGATCGGATCGGAAAGGATACGTTATTTTTCCGGATCTTCCCAACAAAACGCGAAAAAAACATTTGGTAAAAAAATGCCGACCCACCGACCCTATTTTTCAAAGTGTGGTAGCAGGAAACGGACATAAATTTTTTTTTGGCCTAAGGTAAAATCCATTTGTTTTCAACCACATAAATCACATGACCAGACAATAACAAATAACCTGATTGGTTGATCAAAATTGATGACGCTGTCAAAAACCTCCTATATATATTCACCTTATTCGTGGTCATAAGGGCACATAATATCGAAGTTTAAATTGACATTTTCAATGCAAATAGTAAAATACTTTAAAAATACATATTTTAAGTTCATAAAACCGATTATAATATATTTTTAATTAATTTTATCCTTATTGTCTACATTGCAGTTTATTTTGGTAAATTTAGGTGAAAAGACGTGCCACTTAACTCTTGATCGATCACGTTATTCGTGTGAGACTCACACTAACTGAACCATTCTCCGACTAATAAAAAGCCTCCTGGAGGGGAGGTAAGAATCTCCCACTAATGTGTTTCCTCTCACACAATCTCCCACCTGCAGATCTTTTTTCCAATTGTTAATTATCCAGGTGAAATTATCGTTCATGTCCAGTTATTGATATTTTTGTCAATCAACACAGCAGGTAAACAAGTCAATAAGACTAATTAATAAGGGTTGATAGGAGCAGTTATTAAGACAGGTGTTGTTTATATAACAATCAGTCAGCACTGACATTAATTACCAGGAATATCAACACAGTTATAAAAATTTGATTCTTGGATACTATCATCTTTGTTACTGTTGCTTAATATTACCTCCCTTCTATAATTTTCTGTTTTATAAATAATGGCCTTAAAGTTTTTCTGCAAACATTGAAATATCCCATTTCTTTTTGAAATTATCCAAATTTTTAAAAATTGTTTGAAATATATATATAAAGGAAATGGGGTAAATGTCAAGGAGACAACATCCTATCTTCAGGTTAAAACTGCCCAAAACAAAGCACCTAGGGGTCACGGTACGGTCTTCAACACAGTGAGGAACCTCACACTATATAGCAACCCTAAATGGCCCCAAAAAGTAAAAAGGTGAATAAATCAATGGAAACAAACCACATCCAATAATCCGAATATCAAGAAACTAACATTTTATAAGAAGACAAGGACAAGCCAATGACCAACATATTCCAGACTTGGGACAGACACAAAATTGCAGTGGGGTTAAACTTGTTTTCTTGGATCCAAACCCTCCCCCTATGTGTGGTGAATGGCTAAAAAATAAATACACAAAAAGACTCACAGTAAAAATCAAACTAGGAAAAAGTCAACCTATCAAGACGAGTACCTTTACAATGAAGTACAAAAAACAGAAAGACAATACACATGGGTACTGACCTGACAAATGCTTTCAGTTACTGAAAACTAGTTAAGGACATTATTTCTGTTGACTATGATATCAAGCCTTCTTACATATGAAACTTCAATTGAAATACTTCTAAATAGATTTCGTATAACAACATCATCAATTCTGAAAGAAGAACATGATTTTGTGCTATGCCAAATACTGCCAATATGAAAAATTGTTTTCCTTTAGTTACTGTGTAAATCATTTAGAAGCTGATCAATATCTTTGCCAACAAAAACCAGAAGTAAAGATTTAACAACAATGCTGTATTTATATCCTTTATGGAAAAGTTTGTTAATGGATTGATAAGTTTGGAAGGACAATTTTTGAATTTATGCGCTTTTGAAAGATTATTTTTAGATATTTTCCAATACATTTTGTTTTGTTGAACTTAACATGTAAAGAAATAATTATAGCTACATGTATTTGAAGAGTTCATAAACAAATACTTATATCTAGAAAAAAGAAGGGAAGGGAAACAGGGAATGTGTCAAAGAGACAACGACCCAAAGGGGAGTAATAACAACTCAAAGCGATTGGAGTTTTTTTTAACAATTGTGTTGCTGAACATATTACCCATTCTCATCAACTGAACTTAACTTTGTGACAGCAAGATACTTCAGCAGTTCTCATGCAAATTCACTGAGATATTGCTGCGGTCAAGGAAGTGGCAAAGCTTTCAGTTTAACGAAATTAAGATTTACACCCCCAAGCTCTCTAGCTTTCATTAGATCCCCGTTGTGCAAAGACAACATTGTATACATTTGTCAGGTTTTCACGTCTGATATATCTACAATGTAGACATTTGACATCGATGAATCTAAGACATTGTGTAAGTTTGGGGTGTTAATGTTGACTTCATTACAATACAAGTTTTGCCACTTCCTTGACCGCAGCAATAATTAATCAATATAAAGTGGACTCTAGAGAAAATGCCCATGGATAGATCCAAAACTCGAACATTCTAATACTTTGTGATGAAAGCAATAATTTGGGTTATGACATTATCAGTGAAACTGATAGGGGGGGATCTCCCAGTAAGAGGTTTATACAATAGGTTAACAGGTATGGGACTTACCTTAACAAACAAACAATTTGAAGCAACTGACAGATAGAAGGAGCAATAACTTCATACCAAGTAATAATATTTCAATATTTTAATGGTGTTTTGGAGGAAAGAAACCTCTTTTTCATTCCAAAACCAATTTATTGTAACAATATAATTAACAAAAAAAAAAAACGGCATGAAACACACCAAAGTTGTTCCAGTAGGCTTAATGGACCAAATAGTAACCCTCATTGCAAAGGTAGTGGACTGAGGGTTATGTTATCGTATCTAGTAGCTCATGCTGGTTGAACTATTGAATAATTTTGAGCCATTGAATAATTTTAGACTGTATCTTGTTTTATTGTGACTTGATTTTTTTTGACAACCTTAAAACCACATTTAGCATGTGACTTGTCTGAATCATTTTTCCTAAAAATGGTTCTCATTCATGTCATTGAAATCCTGCATGATACTTTCAATTAAAGTTTTCTTGCTACATGGTTGGTACATTTTAACTTCTCAAAAAAAAAGTAATAATTCATAATATTTAGATTAACCCAACTTATTAGCTTGGACACCTATCAAGTTTTGAGTTTTTCCTTGCACCATTTTATATTCATTAACTTCAAATTCTTATCTCAGCCTTTAGGTTTCCAGATAATTACTTGTGTTTTCTTTGGAGGAATGTTTTAATATTTTGGACGATATTGCCATCTATAAAATACAGGTCATTTACAATGTTCAACCTGATCTGATATTATATTATGGACCAGAGTTATTGCCCTTGAATTACACAAAATCTGTACATTTTGTGGTTTCTGGATGATAATATGAGTTTTTTTAAGGAAAGTTTTAATAATTTGTGACAATGTTACTATCCAAATGCACAGGTCAAGTTTCATTTTCACCATAGTTGGAATTTTCCTATCAGAGTTATTGCCCTTGAAATTTGCAAAATCTGTCTAAATGATAAGTTGACTTTGCTTTGATATAAAGTTTAATCTTTTGTGAATATGTTACAGTACAGCCAGAGACTAACCACGATACATGTAAATCATTGTGATACTAAGACATATCACTCTAAATTTTCAAATGAATATATGTTTAATCCTGATTGATCTATCCTCATGATTTCTTTTGCATTTCAAGTAGTAGATTGCATCACTTTAAAGGCAAAAGAAAGCATGTTTATAGATCAAACATGAATAAAATTTACACATTTCACATAGCGGAGTAATACATCTATATCACAGTAAGTGTCTGGCTCTGTGGCTGTTCTGTACTGTCTAAAAAAATTCATGTCATGTTGATTTTCACCAAAATTTTCCAGACTTATTGCTCTTGCATGTCTTGAATTACGGAAAATCTATTATGGTTTCCAGATGATAACTTGAGTTTCCTTTGAGATAATGTTTGACATGTTTGATATTTTGTAAATATTGTTCAAGTCAGGTTAATTTTCACAATGATTGATTTTGTAAATTACGCATTCATTGCCCTTACATGCCTTAAATAATGCAAAATCTATAAATTTCATGGGTTGTGTACAGAGATTTGTGAACATATTTCTCACCATGCTGTGCAGGTCAAGTTTGATTTATTTTCTCTATGCTAATGAAAAAGTTAACTTTCAAGCAATAGTTTATCAGTGTTCCTACAGGGACTAATTTACTGGTTGTCACTTCTATAAGTGATTTCATCAATTTTGATCTAAATAATCACTTATATAAGTGATTATACAGCTGTACACCAGGTTTATATATATTTACATATACTAGAATTTCTAATGACTGGGGTTTAATTCTGTGATCAGCAAATCATATTTTTCTTGTTTTATTTTGTAGGCTATTGATATATGTACAGCTGTGAAGTTTTAGTATCTTCCTTATTTTATTTTGTAGGTTGGTGAGATATTCACAGCTGCTGGTGTTGCTTTCAGTAAGTTGGGTGATTTAACAATGCAGTTACATCCAACTAGTGAACCAAGTCCCACCAGGTACTCTATATATTTTCATAATAATAAAAATGATATGATAAAGGGACTATTTGAGATATTTTGCAAATCATTTCCCTGAAAGGGATCTCCAAAAAAGACTTTACACACATTATCATAATATCAGGTTAACTGTGAATGATAGCGGTATAACAATAATTATACTATAACTAAGCTGAGATTCTGATTATCGCAAAATATTCAATGAATGATTGAATTACAGCGTTTTTCGATCATGAGTTGAACATTTTCGATAATCAGAATCTGGGATTAGTTATTGTTTTCATTATATAGATCTTCTCACATATATAGCCATTTAATTGAAGATTCATTGCATGAACTACGTTTTCTGTGTTAATCCGCTGCGACGTTTACTAAACAACAATGTTGACAACGTACATTGTGACGTCACTTCCGAGAGTGAAATTATGGAAAATAATTTCACAGTTAATTATCACTTTTATTTCACTGAGAAATTTCAATCTTTCTCCCCAATCTATATAATAAAGAATAAAAAAGATAACAGGAAACACCTGCTATGGCCGAAAAACACAGTCACATGCCACATTGTACCAAGGAAAACCACAAACAAAAAAACAAACAAAAATAAACAACGATAGGAACTAGGGATATACCTTTTTGGCAAGCGATACATATTGCGATATACATCTTTAATTAAGATGAATATCAATATATTTTATAATTACAGTGGAAACTGTCTAATCCGACACAGAATGGGACCACAAAAATATGTCGGATTATACAGGATGTCAGAATACTCAGGTTAAGATTACTTAAAAAGCTGTTTTTGGGATAAAAAAATTACGTTGGATTTGACAGGATTTCAGAATACTCAGGTGTCGGATTAGACAGGTTCCACTGCACTTGGTCCCTCCAACTCTGCCACCATTACAAATGAGTTTGCTTTAGCCAATGCTGAAAACATAGGGCCATAATTAAAAGATTGTTTGTTTCCCCTAATCGACCCTACCTAATGATGTTGAGTAGGTAGGTAGGATTTTTATTAGTATAAAAATTTTAGAAATTACTGTTCTTTAACAACATTAGAGTGAAAAAAAAAAAATTCTGAAAAGCCCTAAAATTATTTGAGTAGGGCCATTTTTTTAGGGTCGGTAGGTTAAGTGGAAACAAACATTATTTTAATTTCGGCCTAGGAGTAGGAGATCTAAATAAAGAGAATAAATTGAATGATTTGTTCTAAATGTAAAACAGTGGATAACAGAAAACATCTACAATGGCCATAAAATTACAATCACATGCATAATCTGCCAGGGAACTACTCAGGAAAAACAGAAATAAGACAAAAGACAAGCTTTAACAACGATAGGAACTCGGTACAGCCAGACTTGGTACAGGCACTAGAAAAACTTTAAACTTTATTTATTTATGTATTTTTTATTTTGCAATGGAAAAATTGTCACCAAAAGAAGACTGACAACAGTTTTTGTCTCGCCCGCGACAAAAGTCGCGAAAAGCGAGACATAGGCGTGCAAAGTATGACTGCTATGGCGTTAACTTTTACTATAATAAAGGATATTTTGAAAACTCTTTGATGTAGGAACATCATATTTGGTCCAGTGGTAGTACTAATCAAGTGCTACCTGACCGACATAAAATCATGTGACCTTGACCTCAATTGCACGGTCCAGTGACCACGTTAAGTTTCTCTATTTAGATCCATATCTCAATTACTGTAAGTGTTAGGTCAATGACATTTGGTATGTAGGTTGGTCTTGAGTAGTACATGTCAGTCTGGCATATGACTTTTGTTCTTGACCTCAATTTCTAGGTCTAGTGGCCACGATAAGTTTCTCTGATTATCTAGCTTCTCAACTACTATAAGTTTTAGGTCAACGATATTTAGTAAGTAGCTTGGTTTTGGGTAGAATATGTCAGACTGGTATATGACTTTTGATTTGACCTCAACTTCATGTCTATTGAGCATGTTAAGTTTCTCAGTATGTATTTGTGGTAGGTCAATGATATTTTGTATATGGGGCTTGAATAGTATATAATGGCCTGCTATTTAGCTTTTGTCGGTGAATTAAATTTCACAGTTTAGTTAGCATATTCAGTTTTTTCTGATTAGGTCAGTTATTGTTTAAAACATCAATTCAGATGTCAAGCAGGGACTGGCGAGACATCTATTAGGGTCTACTCTTGTTTATTCAACATGATAAAATTAGATTGGTATAGTTCATATCATAAGCAACTTTTTCAATATTGTAAACTGAACAGTCATCCAAAAATACTAAGATTAAGGTACATACTGTGAATTGTTTGCCCCTTACTCTAGAAACAGATCAGTTCCATATATAGTATACATAATTGTTTACAGGGTTTGGACAAAGGGGGATCCAAAATCTCACTGAATTACAAAGTACCTTTATTTTTCATTGGATATTAATTGGTTTGTTTCTTTTTATTCTCCTTGACAGATGTTGTCAGCAACAATTGATTTTGACACAATGATGCTTTTACAGTTTTTGTGTTTTAAATGCCTTTACCATGATCATGTTTTTTAGCTCACCTGGATATGCTTTTGCCATCACTTGGCATCGGTCGTCTGTCTGTCGTAAACTTTTCATTCAAAGATCTTCTCATCTGAAACATTTGGGCCAATTGGATCCAAACTTGGTCACAATAGTCCTCGGGTGGTCCCCTTTAAAATTTATATCCTGCGGGTCCATACCTCATCCAAGATGGCCGCCAGCGGGGAACTTAGTTTTAACAATGTACCCTAAGGAAAAGACATTCAATGATCTTCCTCTCAGAAAGTACCAGTCCAATTATTACCAAACTTAATCACAATGGTTCTTAGATGGTCCCTTCCAAAAAAGGTATCCAGCAGGTCCATACCTCATCTTAGATGGCCTCTGGTGAGGAACATAATTTTAACACTGGACCCTATGGAAAATACATTCAAAGATCTTCTCAGAAACCACTAGTGCAATTAAAACCATATTTAGTCACAATGATCTTTAGATGGTCCCATCCAAAAAAAGTATCTGGCAGGTCCATACCTAATCCAAGAAGGTCGCCAGCTGGAACATAATTTTAACATTGGACCCTATGGAAAAGACATTCAAAGATCTTGTCCGAGAAACTACTTGTCCAATTAGAACCATACTTAGTCACAATGATCCTTAGATGGTCCCATCCAAAAAAGTATCCGGCAGGTCCATACCTCATCCAAGATGGCCGCCATTGGGAACATAGTTTTAACATTGGACCCCATGGAAAAGACACTCAAAGATCTTCTGAGAAACTACTAGTTCATATTGAACCAACCTTAACCGAAATGGTCCTTAGATGATCCCATCCAAAAAAGGTATCTGGCAGGTCTGTACCTCATTCAAGATGGCAGCCAGCAGGAACAAAGTCTCTATGGAAAAGACTTTCAAAGATCTTCTCAGAAACCACTAGTCCAAATTAGAACCATACGTAGCCACAGTGATCCTTTGACGGTCCCTTTAATGAAAAGTATCATGCAGGTCAGTACCTCATCCAAGATGGCTGCCAGCAGGAAACAAAGTTAACATTGAAATCTACGGAAAAGACATTCAAAACTCTTCTCAGAAATTACTAGTCCAATTAGAAACAAACTTAGTCACAGTGGTCATTAGATGGTCCCATCCAAAAAAGGTATATATTCGACAGATCCTTACCTCATCCCAGATGTCTGCCAGTGGGGAACATAGTTTTTACATAGGACCTATTGATTTTTAAGGGGGACCCCTCTCAAAATTTTTATTATCCCTGCACTTTTGAAGAAAGTTCGGGGATAATGTTATACCCTCCGTCCGTCCGTCCGTCCGTCCGTCCGTCACAATTTTCTTGTGACTCAAACTCCTCCTACATTTTTGGATTTAGGGATTTAATTTTGTTGTAGAATTGTTGCATATAGTCCGCAGATGCGCAATAAGCTTTCGGATTTTTGATATTGGTCTTGGTGCAAACAAGAGGCCCCATGATGTCAATTTTTACACATGTGGCATGTGACACAAACTCCTCCTACATTTATGGATTTAGGGATTTAATTTTGTTATAGAATTGTTGCATATAGTCTGTAGATGCGCAATAAGCTTTCGGATTTTTGATATTGGTCTTGGTGAAAACAAGAGGCCCCATGATGTCAATTTTAACAAAGACCCAAAGATGTGGATTAGACACATGTGGCATGTGACGCAAACTCCTCCTACATTTTTGGATTTAGGGATCAAATCTTTATGCAGAATTGTTGCATATAGTCTATAGATTTGCAATTAGCTTTTGGAATTTTGGTTCCAGTTCCAACTTTGGTAAAGGATGGGTTGCGATAAGGCCGATTTTCGGCCCAACGTTGAATACAATAATTTATGTCAAAAAGTTAAGAACTATATCTCTACTTTTTATTTGCATACTAAAAATATCAAACTGCGCATGTGCAAGCCATGTGACCGCACTTAGAAAACAAATGCAAAGCAATAAGATAGAATAAGGTAGGTAAAAGAAAAGTTTTGGAAAGTTGCCAAAATGTTTTGAATTTCTTTTATTTCATTTTTTTGTAACTGTATAAGGTAATTTGCATCTAAAGTATAATACATCGTTCGATTTCGAAGCCAAAAAAGTAAAAGTAAGGTAAATTAACTGAGGAATGGGCCATTGTCAAAAATATTAAAATGCATTTTTTAAAATTTGAAGGAACACGATGTTTTCTAGCTCCATTTAGTTGCTATAAAGCCAGTCTATATTACCATAAATAATGTTAAATACGAGTAGAATAATATTATATATACTAACATGAAAATGGACATGCAAACTAAGGAGGTACTGCAAGGGGTACACTAAATGGTGCCTGAAAAGCAAATAAATTCATAAAGGAAAAACTTCCATTAAAACATTTAGGACTAAAAGATAAAAAAAAACATGACAAAAACAGCTAAAACAATCTCGCAAAAAGGTAATAAAGCGTTTGGTACGTTAATTAAAAATAGAGTTAAATATAAAAAAAGGTTAGGGGAAACTATAGTAGAAAGAAATATAATATTTGAGTGCACAATGAGAACATGTATCCAGTATGTAAAAGTGGAGATGATATTATAGTTAAAAGGTAAAACACTTGCTTAGAAAAGAAACAGCAATAACCAGTCAATTCGGCTTAGACAGGAAAACTTCATCGTCCCTGTCATCTGAGTTCCAGTCAGCATCAGCAGCATTCAGGAAATGTTGAGAATGGTCTGTCGGCAATGATGGTGTTGCTGCTTGGTGACGTTGGTACCCGAGGTACCATAAAACTGCGGCTATATGTGCACAACAACCCACTGTTCTAGCACCAACTTTACATTGGCAATACCAACCTGTAATAGACGGTTGTATGCAAGAGTCATACGAAATCCAGAGGCCATACTGTTTTGACGAAACATGTCGGGATTGAATCTTGACCCTTAGAAGATGATCATCATGATGGTGGACAGATATGTTGTACGATCCATCGGCTGAAAGATGTTCCTGTGTGTATGACCTTGCCTG
>MJUU01039584.1:5592-29243 GCA_002080025.1 Modiolus philippinarum
GGGTCAAAGGGGCCAAAATTGCAATTATAAGAAATATGTGAAATCTTTATTTTTCATCAGATTTTGATGGGATTTTTTTTCTTCAGATTATTCTCATTGTAAGCTATATTTTCACAATTTTGTGACAAGCTAATTACTGTGTCAAGCTTTTTACAGTGTCCACATTTGCTTTAAATTACATTTGTTCAATTTCAGTGGTCGACATGCAGCGGTCGTATCATGCTGCCCTCTGTGTAGCCCTTTATTACTTTGGTGCTATCAATTATTGACTTAAACTACAAATCAAACTCTTTTTAACAGTGAAAGTTTCATGAAAATCAGATAAGAAATGAGTTTTAGGTAATTTTTTAAACAGGGTCTGTTTAAAGGGAGTATGAATGTCAGATTTCAGAAGCATTTGAAATCCACGGGTTTTATCCACTCAAACAAGGTTAATTTTTTGCACATGGAGGATATTTTCTTGATCATAGGTCACTTTAAATGCATAAAATTGACCATACGCAAAATTTTATCAACTTTCGATTATATTTTCATATATTTCAAGGCATATAAACAGCTAATGGAAAATGAAGAAAAACTCGCGAGAGAACTGTTTCCCGCCAAAATTTTGACGTCTTATATCTCAAAAATTCTTACATGGATTTTCAGATTTTTTTGCTCATGTTGTTCTAATCGCAAAGTTCTTCAAAGCAAAAGGTCAGAATTTTAATTCTAATCACAAAATTTCTGACATTCATACTCCCCTAACATGAAATTCACTGGGAAATTGGAAAAGTTGACTCTCTTGTGGCACCAGGCTGTTAGATGTGTTTTCAAAATATTTCCGCATTTGAGATAGTAATTATTCAATTTTCAACATCAAAGCTTTCTCAATCATGTTAAAGTCAAAATTTTACGGGGATGGTAAAGGGGCATCCCCAACACAAAAGAACATGCTTAAAAAATGCAGAAAACGAAACACAAGTGATAAAAATGGCCAATCACGAAACACAGAAAATTGCTGCCGAAAATGTGAGAATCCATTATCATTTATGGTAATTCATGCATTTTATAAAGTGTTTTTTTTTTACCTGAAAGCTCTTAAAATCAATGAAAATCTATGAAATTTTGCTCTGTGATACTTTCTGGTACCATTACAATTCTAATTGAAACAAGTCCAGATTTTTTTTACAGAAAAATGAACATGCACAATAATAAAAAATATCCAGAACGAATCACGAGCTCAAAATATGGACAAAAACGAGGCACGTAGAATAATGCCAACACGAAAACCTGAGGAATAAAAACACAAAACACGAATTTATAAAACACCAAAAACATTGCACGAAAATAATCCTTTACCACCCTCTTTTACTACCCATAGTGAAGAAATATTTTTGGATTACAACTTAGCTGAAGGAGAAATTTTTCTACCATGAAATTTATGAAACACTCTGAAAATACAAAATTGTGGGAACCCTCTTTATATATGAAATTAAATCAATACTGAGGAGGGCAAGAGGGGGTTCACTAACAGACTAACAATCTTTAATTTTTCGAAAACAGTCAATAGTAAATTTACAAAATAAGTAACACAACAGCTAATAGTGCTTTTAATTTCCCTTTAACGGTTAACACAAAGTAAAAAATTAACAGAACAGAAAACACCAAATGGTCCAAAAACAGTTAACATCTGATTTATTACACCAAAATATTTAATAACAAGCAGGAAATGCCAAAAACACATTAGCAGAAAAGGTCTTGATATGGGAAATAATTGTATTTATTCTATCCAATTTTTGGTGTCAAGTATAGCTTGATGGTATCACATTTAAACTACATAATAAAGAAAACAGTTAAAATTTATTAATTTTCATGTAGGAAACACAAATATATGTTAAGGGCCATTCCAGTAAAAATTCCCACCAGGGGGTGGAACGCCACTTATATTTATGCCCCCCACCAAGAGAAAAAAAATTTTATATATAATTACACTATTAGGATACAATAGAAATTTACCCACCACCAACAGAAAAAAAAAGATATGGTGTTCCACCCCCTCTACTTAGCTCTACTTTATTATTTAGTTTGCAAATGTTTAAATGTTTTTTTTTTCAAAAATAAGATTTGATGAGAATAAAGTAAATGTGGTTGCTTTTTAACCTGGCTTTCTGTTTGGAAATTGGTTGGGCGGGCAGGCAGTTGCCAGATCTTATAAGTGCAACTCCTCTGTAACCGTTCAAAACAGTTTCATAAAACTGTGTATGTAGCAAGGCCATAATATGTAGATATTCCTCAATGTGTTGAAGACCATACGGTGACCCATAGATGCTTTGTTTTGGGTCCCTTTAACCTGGATATGGGATGTTGTCTCCTTGACATTTACCCCATTTCTTTTCTTTTTCATATGTGCATATTGTAGGGAATTTTTCATCCTGCAATTTTTGTCTCGCCTGCGACGAAAGTCGCTGAAGGCGAGACATAGGTATAGCAATCCAGCGACGGCGGCGGCGGCGGCGGCGTAAACTTTTTTCTAAAACCTTCATAACTTTTCAAGGGTAATACATACAAACATCATCTTTGGTCCACAGCACCACCAAGTGATGACCTTTCCAGCAGCATATATTTTGGATGACCTTGACCTTGTTTTNTTTTCCAGGTGTTACGCCCCTTTGAACATAGAAATTAATAGGTGTTTTGACCATATGCTTGCAAGTGCAACTCCTCTATGATGAATGTTCTATGGAATTTCATGAAACTTTTTATACAGCAAGGACATAATATGTAGATGTGCATATTGTCAGGGATTTTTCATCTTGCGATATTTGACAGGAATTATGCCCCTTTGAACTTAGAAATTGTGTTTTGATCATACATGTATGATTGTTGTTTCTTAAGAAAAGACTTGGCAAATACTTTCCGTGAGTGAGAAGGGGTATCAGCCAATAAAGCTTTACACATATTTAGTTATTCTTCTCTCTTTAAGAAGGAAGGAAAAACTGGTTTGATGTCATGTCGACATCCATTTTTTGTTGCTATTTATTCGTTTAATTTATGTTATTTTGTGATTACAGATACTGTTTACCCTACTGTGTATGTTCAATGAGGATAATCTCGGTTCATTTCCATGGCAGACATTTTGTACCATTTCGTTAATTTGTGTATTTTTACATCTAACAATGTGTACAAGTGGTACTTGTCACAGTGACCTACTTTGTACCTCCAGCACTACAGGTGTACTTCTACAGATATATTTGGTTGGAATATTAGCTGTGTTTGCATCACTAGCATTACAGTTTATGAAGAACAGAAATGTGCCAGGTTTTTCTGAAATTCAGGTAATGGTCAGATTTATTCAGCATGAAAGCCTACAAGTTCTAGATATCCCACACACTTGTATTATTTGGTTATTTACTTGATCTGATAAACAACAGCTGTTTGTTTGACCCCAGGACTGAACTGTTACCTGAAGCTGTAGACTGAGGGCAACAGTTTATTCTCAGGATCAAATCAAAGCAGCTGTTTTTTGAGGACCCAGTTCATCACTGCTTTGTTATCCCCTCGCCCAACGAAGTTGGGGAGGGGATATAGCGTTTGACCTGTTCATCCATTTGTCCGTTCGTCCGTCCGTTCAAACTTAAGACCATATATCTTTTGAATAACAAGTAGTAGATGGACAATGTTTTGTCCATAGATGCATCTTGAAGAGTACTTGAGGTTGATATATAGAATAGGTCACTTTGACCTACATTCCATGCATGAGTGACTCAGGTTAAAGTTTTTGTAAGAGTCCAGATCTGGGAAACTACAACCTGTAGAGGAATAATATTTTGTATGTAGATGCGTCTTATAAAATTATGATGCTCCAGATAAAAATTAGGTCACTTTGACCTACATTTCATGCATGAGTGACTTAGGTTAAAGTTTTTGTAAGAATCCGGATCTGGAATACTACAACTCGTAGAGGAATAATATTTTGTATGCAGATGCGTCTTGTAAAGTTACGAAGCTCCAGATAAAAATTAGGTCACTTTGACCCACATTTCATGCATGAGTGACTTAGGTTAAAGTTTGTGTTACAGCTTGGATTTTAGATACTACAACTAGGTAGAAGATTAATAGTTTGTATGCAGATGCGTCTTGTAAAGTTACAAAGCTCAAGATAAATATTAGGTCACTTTGACCTAAATTTCATGCATGAATGACTTAGGTTAAAGTTTGTGTTACAGTCTGAATTTTAGATACTACACTTTATAGAAGAATAATCTTTCATCACTAGATGCATATGCTTTAGGTATGAGGCTCCTGATTGAAATAAGGTCACTACATTTCTTGCATGACTGGCTGAGCTTTAAATAACAAGCCAGATCTTGAATGGTACAACTTCCTTGAGTGCTTATAATACTAGACAAACATTCAATAAACGGGCGAGGGGATTAGCTGTCGTTTCCGACTGCCCCTTCTCTTGTTATACCTTTTCATTTGATTGGCTCATCCACGTCACTAAATTATTTCAAATTTCAGTTTCGTCATTTAAGTGTTTTCCAGAACAGGCGATCTTGATAAGAACATGAATTATTAATCAATCAAAATAAGGAAAGCATTGAACAGATCAAATGCAGTGAACAGACTGAAAACTTATGATGGACAACAGATTGTTTTTGGTTTGAATAGCCAAATAGTTGATTTTTTTTATTTCAATACATTTATATAAGGAGAATATTAAAAGGTATAAAAATAAAAACTCCAAATGTACCAGTACATGCATTCTTTGAAAAATTAATCCTGAAATTACAAATTATATTTAACAGAGAAAAGTAGCTTTTTAGCCCACTTAGTTGTTAATATAAATTTTTTATCAGAGAGGTTAATAATGCAACATCCTTAGGAAATCACATACAGCCATGAAATGTGGCTTTATACAAACATGTGTAACAGTTCAAATTTTTATCCATGACCATTGCATTTTCAAGTTTAATTATCCCCAACAGATTTTTTTGCACTTTGCTTATGATGGTACAGAGTCAAGTTGAGGTCTAAAAGACTAAAAATAAGATTGGAACTTTCTCCATTCTAAGCATGTTAACTGCCAATTTTATTACTAAAAAATATGTGTCCATTCATCTATACAAAATGTTATGACTGAAATCTAAGCTGTTTTGGCAACAATTCCTCTTAAAAAATTCGGGTTTTGAAATAATTATTTCTTTCATTGTTAAAGTAACCATCAACAAAATCTAGCAAATAATGGAATTAACAAAAAACATACAAGTTAATAGTTCTTCTTGATGGGACATGCCAAATTTAGACTCATATTTTAGAAATAAGAGTAATTTTAGAAATAACAGTAAATTTTGAGGGAGTTTATCAAGTGTAAATTGAATAAACTGAAAAAAGTTCTAAGAACTTGATGTAAAGTTTATGAATGAACATCCATAAACTCCTCCAAAATTACTTTTATCTCTTATAATAAAAATCCTTTGAATGGTGTCACTGACTTTGACATCACCATAACACTGCACCATTTTACCCTGAATCCTAATAATGGGCAAGAAGTGTTTATGGAAAAATAACTTCTTTGTTGTTCGTGACATTGAACAATGAAATTGGACGTTGCAATAGCAATTGGAATTATTCCATATTGTTTTTACCATTGAAATATTCCAGCTAAATGCTACCTTTCAGGACACAATATACCAAAACGCTATATATTTGTTTTTTTTATTAATCCCTCACTTGAAAAGTTGGATATACAGTGATGGGGTTGTCCCTCTGTTCATCCTTCTGTCCGTCTTTCTGTTCGTCGATTACACCTAAGGGTACCCATCTCTTATTCTCTACACCTGAACCAGAGAAAAGATTTTCATGAAACTTTAACACAGTCTTTATGGCATAAAGTAGATGTGCACCTCCTATTTCTGAATTGGATTTGATTGATTTTTGGGTTTCCCATAGCAAAAAATGGACTTAGCCATTTCATTACAAGTGGGTATCCATCTCTTATCTGCTACTCCTCCTGAGCCACTGAATAGATTTTCATGAAACTTTTACACAGTCTTTGTAACATCATGTAGATGTGCACCCTCTATTTCAGAATTCGATTTGATTGATTTTGAATTTCTGGAATCAAATGGGGGTGCAGGATTTGCTCACAGTTATTTATCCCCCCCCAAAGGTTGGGGCATATTGTTTTACCCTTCCTTGTCTGTTGGTCCATCCATATGAATAAAAACCCAACTTCTGATGTTTTTCAGAAACTTTTTAAGCAAATTTAAACAACTTCAATGGAATCTAAATTACACACATTCATCATTTGGAATTTCCAAATTGGCTGCCGTTACCATGGAAATGGGAAAAAAGGCAGGAAAATTCAAAGTGCCTCAAATTGAATTAAACTTTAATGGAAGGTAGCCTTGTACCCATAGAAATGATTTTTTGAGCTCAGAATTTTCAAAATGGCTGCCGTTGCCATGGAAACTGGGAAAAGGCAGAAAAATTTAAACTGCCTCAAATTGAGTGAAACTTACAGAAAGGTTGCGTATCACCCATAGACATGATTTTAGGGATCACCACATGGAGATATGGTTGCTGCTCAAAATTAAGAAAGATAGATTATTCACCTTTGTATATTTTCTGGAAAAAAGGGGGAGGTATATCATCAGGTCCATACTTGTTCTCTGTCCACACCAGTATTGTATCCACACACACTTAAATTTGCACTTGCCTTATTGATTCAGGGTTAAGTGAGGGGGGCATAATTGGTTGCCATTTGGTGACAGCTCTGGTCTAGTTCAATTTCTGAGTCTAACTTCAAAGGAAATTAAGACTATATTTTATTTGGAAAATGCAACTAGCAAAACAATTACACATTACAATGCAATTTCTTTAGATCTACTAATGGGAGACAACTCTTATTTCTTTCAGATTATTTCCAGTAGAGGAAGATTATCAGTGTTATTTGTAGGAGGTACAATACTACATACCCTTAGTCTGTTATCCAGTAGTTTTGTGGAGGAGGAACATCAGACTTGGTATTTCTATGTTGTCACTGCTAATTTACTGATACTGAAAAAAATGGTGGGCCAAATTGTCTCCTCAAATATAAATGTTAAATCTCAGGAAAAACTGGATAAATTTGAGAAAATAACACAAAATATCAACAAGACAAAGTTATATTCAGAAGATTTACCATATAATGATGAGTCAGATTATTGTTATAAAGAAATCTATTCACAAAATTACACCAGCACTAAACTAAATCAGGGAGACTCCCAGAATAAGTGCAGCAAGACATCTGGATTATACTCTGTTCCAACATGGACACATGTTGTCATGGTGATAGCTGTGCTTATTTTGAATCGTCTTATGAGAAGTTGGAATCAGACTGGAAACAAATGGCTGAATACACCAGACTTTGGTGATTATTTGATAAGGTATTTTAATTGATCAAATTGCCAAACAAAAAGCATGAAAACTTTGCTATGATATGCATGTACTAGTAGTTGTTTCTGCTTAACAGTGTAATTTCTACAAAATAGGATAACTTTCTCGGGGTTTTATTTTGTCTGGCTTACTGTTATTCTTCTTTGATCACATTCATATGGTATTTGTGCAGCTGTTGGGTGGAAATAATGTACAACTAGAATATGGAGTATAATTACAAATGACAAAATCATAATCCATTCAGAAAAAGACTTGTGGAAACGAAAAAAAAACCCTTGTACTGGGCATCTGAAGATGAGGTTTATCAACAATGTTTAATTGACCACACCTCATTGCACATACATGTAACAAATTCAAACATCCATTATTACACTATCTTGAGGTGATTTTAACTGCATTGTAAGTGATGGTCAAAGCTTATAAAATAAGGAGCCAGGGACCAAACAAGACATATTTTCATATAAAACAAAGGACAGTGACACCTGAAATTAAGTATACTCTCAACACAGATGGCTTTATACATAATTTTGATGGTCAAAATTGTTTCATCTAAAGTACTATTCATTTAGAGGTTTCTGTGATAGTTTTAGTAGTTATGTAAATTGACTTTTCATCTTTTTAAAAAAAAATCTTGTTTAGGTTACATTTTCTAAGTTGTACTAGTACCGGTACATTATATGATTTAAACCTAAAACAGTTTGATGAAGAAAATTCTATACATTTATTTACTAGATACACATGTATAAGGATTTACTTAAAGTTTGCTGTTATCAGATAGACTAACTTGTCAGATAATATGTGGAAGGCATAGCTGGTGTAGAGGTGGATGGCAAACTTGCTATTGTCATAATACCAAGTAAATAGTGATGATCCACTGTAAACATATAATAAAGCAAACCTCTAATGATTAAGATTGGTCATTTAAAGATTATAATTAGAAACTTTCAGATGAGGCAACGATAAAAAAAATCTTAGATTTCATCATTTCCAGCCCAATTTTTATCAATTTCCTCAAAGATTTACAGCATTTTTCACGCTAATTCTGATATAATTTTAAAAAGAAATTTTTCCAGCTGCGATTATTTCTTCAAAGGTTGGATGGGAATCAGGAATTTTTAATTATGGCCCAACTTTTTGCTGCTGACTGGCTATTTTCATTATCAACTAAAGGACAAAACAATTTTCTTAGTCAATATTGAACCCATGGTTGTTTTTATTTGGATAGATATGAAAATAGGCAATATATCCTTATCATATATCTTATACTGGTATTTGTGTTTTGATTTAAACATATGGTTTTTATTTTTCAGACCAGAGAATCTTTACCTCTTGTCTTTTCTGGTAGCCATATCATTATTTATTGTATTCCTCTGTAAAAGAAAAAATATGAGCTTCTGCAAACAATTCCTGTATTTCATGTGTTTGATATGTATATATATACAGAAATCTGCTAATGGATCCCTAGCTAACATCTGGGAGTATACTACAAAGTAAGTACATTGTATATTTAAGTTGACAAGATTTACTTTATTCAGCTTCATTTTTATTCTTGTTTGTCTTAATTAACATTGTAATGAAATACAGTGCACTCTCTTTAAATCGCCACCTTTGTGACCAGGCAAATTTTTGGCGATAAGCGAGGGTGACGATATATTGAGGAAATAAATTATATAGAAACTATGTAACTTTTTGAAAAGGGTTGTCGATAAGTGGGTATTACAAGGAACTTATATTAAACATTTGGACCCTATGGGATAAACATTGTTTTCATCAACTCCTCCGAAACCACTGAAGCAAATTCAACCAAACTTTACAAGAATGACATATGGAAGGTCCTTTGCAAAGATTTCTCATTTTGCTCACATGGCCACCAGCGCAGAACTTATATTTAACATTGGACCATATTGGATAAATGTCATTTTCATCAACTCCTCTGAAACCACTGAAGCAAATTCAACCAAACTTTACAGGAATGATGTATAGTAGGTCCTTTACAAAGATTGCTCATTTAATTAAGTAGGTTGATCTGACTAAAAACATGGCTGCCGGTGCGAAACTTATATTCAACATAGGACCCTATGGGAAAACATCATTTTCATCAACTCCTCTGAATCACTCAAGCAAATTCAACCAAACTTTACAGGAATGATGTATGGAATGTCCTTTACAAAGATTTCTCATTTTGCTCACATGGCCACCAGCACAGAACTTATATTTAATATTGGACCATATTGGATAAATGTCATTTTCATCAACTCCTCTGAAACCACTGAAGCAAATTCAACCAAACTTTACAGGAATGATGTATAGTAGGTCCTTTACAAAGATTGCTCATTTAATTCTGAACTGAAAAAAACATGGCCACCATGCAGAACATCCAAAACCCTGCTGTTTAGCATTTTGTCAGGTGAGCGATATAGGCTCAGTCTCTGAGCCTCTAGTTTTTCTTTGTCTGCATGTTGTTTTAGTTCATCTTCATAGATAAATTTGTTCAGTATAAAGAAAAAGGTTCATTTCAGGCCATTTTAATTCTTTAATCAGACAAAAACTGAAAATGTTAGGAGAAACAATAGAATCATGATTTTTTTACACAATATCGTACCTTTCAAGAACTGCATATTTTTGAAAATTTTGATAATGCACAGCATTTGCCAGGCTGACATCATCAAACCTTGTGTAAAATCGAGAAAGTGGAAGATACCAAATTTCAGCTCTATTAAGCATGAATTGATATAGAGTGCATGAATCACCAAAAATAGTTTTCTGTCTGTTTATAAATGCAAGTGTAAATATCTTTTAAATAGGTGACAGAATGAGTGCAAGTAAAAAGTTTGTATTCATAAAAACAAAAACAAAAATGTGGATATTTCGAGTGTAGGTCTAGCACAAGGAAGGTCTTAATATTTTATACTTGTATCTAAAGCATGTAGTAAGGTATTCTTGCTACAATATTGCATAATTCTTTTAGAATTTTTCAACAGATCACAAGAAAATAGTTGGTACTGGTAAATAGCATAAACAGGATAAATTTACTCTTCAATGTATTTCATTATGTGCAAATATTCTCATAAGTTGTGTTTAAAGATTGCAATATTCTTGAAAATTTCAGGCCGGGAAGTAGTTCACAAAAATTGTCTCCCCTGTAAATTTGTTTACTGTCGTCTCCTGAAATAAACAAGGTGTGTGATGACACAGCCACGGTAACAAAAAAAAAAAAATCAAATTTCTAACATTTGCGCTATTTTTTACATTTCACATACTATGTATCTTATGCTGCAACAATCCCTGTATAGTACAGATACATGTATATGGGAAGAATACAATTGTCGTTGATTAATTTATAAAACATTGTTTTAAAACCATTTCTATCTGATAGTCACCACTGTATGATAATAAAGAAAAAATTCTAGCCACCCTCAAAGGGCATGGGCGGAAACAAAATTTAGGAGTATTATTAGATATATGATTATGCATCGAATAAACCATATAAAATTGATTTCTGCATATGGCCTTTTTCAGGATCCACTTTTTTCAAGTTTTTAAGTAGGGAGAAAATGGACTTTTTGTTATATTTTTAGCTCTCGAGTTTGTACTCACTGTGAAATAAATATATGGGGCAATTAAAGGAGCATGTATTACTTTTAGTATTTTCACTTAGTTAAATTTCAAGTTTTTCGGACACGATTTAATTAGATTTTGAAGTGTAATATAAGGGTTAATATAATTGGGTATTCTTTAAGGGTAATTTGTTGACAGTTTCGTCTTTATACAAAGTTGATCCCTTAAAGAAACCTCAAAAAGAATGCATAGAAATAAAAATTCGATCGTGTTTGAACTTTTACTCTGGAGAAATGCTACAAAGGGCGGACATGAAAATTTGCACATGGATTAACAAGAATATTTGCAGTCCGTATACAAATTTTGGTCAAAATCTGAAGATGATCTTTTTGGGGATCCACTTTGAAAGACAGACACCAAATTGATCTTTGTTGCCGATTTGTGCATTGTATGTGCATCTATACGGTCAGCTGCGGCAATCTACGCTGTTTTCATATAAAATCAAAGGATATGAAGAAAAAATACTAGTATTTTTTTCATCAGAAATAACTTTTATACAATGTAATTATGCATCTATGGTAAACAATCCAAAGGAAAGATTTTTACCTCATTTAAACGAGAGCTCAATTTCTATTGTTCAATTTCAGCCACTTCGCCGCCTGTTTATGACCATTTTAATATCTATTTTTAGAAGTGGAGTAACAGAAGCACAGATAGTATACATACTACAGTTGTTATATGTACTGGTATCAGTACTGTGTAACTACAACCCAATATTAACATACAGTATAAATAAGTATAGATTGTGTTACCATATACATTCTGTATTTATACTGACGATAATGGTTTTAGCAAGACCACACAATATTATTTTGATAGCAATGATGGTTGTCATGGAAACAGTAATTGAGAAGTATTTATGGTGTGTATTGCAATTAGATATTACAGAATGGATAATTTATTTGTTGTGGCTTGGCCAAGCATCTTTTTTCTATCAGGTGAGGTTTATAATATATCTGAATTTTGATTTACTAATTTTTTAATTTGTTCTCTGTCAGCTTCTACACATATTTTGGTATATTGATTTCCAAATGTTTTTGGTTTATCTACACTGATGAGATGTAAGTTGTCGAAATAAGCATATGCAGAAACAAAATTAATGGTAAATTCTGTAAATAGTAAATGTACAAAAAATGTATCTATCCTTCCTTATACATGTATGATATCAAAGCAGAAATTATATAAAATGTACTTAAAATGTATAAATTTATACATGGTAAAACATAGTATGGAGCAAATCTTTAAGTACTGCTCTCCATTGACTTCCATAAGCAAATTGTTTAAGCATAATAGTTAGTTCAAGATAGTAGCACAAGCTTAAATAGTTTTTAATGCAACATATCAGTCAACATTAAGTCAGTGGTAACTTCAGCCCATAGATGTGAGATTATCATTACTTACCACAATAATTTACACGCAAAAAATGTTTATGTAATATTATTTTGAATATTATTATTTTCATGATTTTTTTATCTTATTTATTAAAACTTTATTAGTTATATTCTATATTACAGGGAAACTCCAACAGTATATCAACAGTAGATGTATCTGCAGGTTATGTTGGTCTCCATGACTACCAGCCGGTGCTTGTGGGATTTTTGTTAACACTAGCAACATATGGGGGACTAATTTTCTGGTTGCTGTCAATTTTAAAGTTTATATTTTTGAAATGTGCTAAAATAGAAAACACTGCAGCAGATTTCAGAAAAAGGTAACATCAATTTATTCTGTTGCTGAGTACTGTGAAAGTACTTTTAATGGTTGGTTTTAATTTTTGTGGTTTTATGAAAAATCATTGCTTCATGAGTTCCTGAATTCGTGGTTTCAGTCTACCATGAAATCCATAAAAATTGGAACCCAACCATTAATGGTTCACAGCATTAACTACAAAAAAAAAAGACTGGAAAAAATTGCCACAAAATTAATGAAAATTTACAGAAAGGTTGCATACCACCAATAGAAATTATTAAAAGGCTCACCACATGAAAATATGGTTGCTGATAGAAATTTTGAAAGGGGATAATACAACTGTATATTTTCTGGAAAAACAGGAAGGTATTTCATCATGCCCATACTTGTACTGTGTCCACACTTGTACTGTGTCTACACCTGTACTGTATCCACACACACTTAAAATTGCACTTACCCTATTGATTCAGGATTCAGTAAGCGGGGGCATTCAGCCACAGCTCTAGTTTATGTGGGAATTATTTCATATTTGAAAAACCGTTATAGATTTTGGTACCTTAAAACCAATTTAACCTTACTGCAGCTAGCTTTTGCTGATGTTGGTAGTAAGTCTGGCTATCCCAAGTTCCTATTGTCTTTTTGTCCCCCGCCGCACCGCGACGGTGGGACATAGTAATGGTCTGCGTCCGTGTGTCCTTCCGTCCGTCCGTCCGTCCGTCCGTCCGTCTGTCCGTCCGTCCGTCCGTCCGTCCGTCTGTCCGTCACACTTTCTTGTGGACGCAACTCCTCGGAAACCGTGTATTGGATTTTGTTCAAATTTTGTAGGATTGTTAGTCACTATATGTACTAGATCATATCGCACCGCCATTTTGATTCACCAATTTTTATAGGAGTTATGGGACTTTGACGTTTTTTAGCAATACTATACAAATGGAGATCTTGTGGACGCTACTCCTCGGAAACCGTTTTTTGGATTTTGTTCAAATTTTGAAGGATTGTTATTCACTATATGTACTAGATCATATCGCACTGCCAGTTCGATTCGTCAATTTTTATAGGAGTTATGGGACTTTGACCATTTTTAGCAATACTACACAACTGGAGATCTTGTGGACGCAACTCCTCGGAAACCGTGTATTGGATTTTGTTCAAATTTTGTTGGATTGTTAGTCACTATATGTACTAGATCATATCGCACCGCCATTTTGATTCGTCAATTTTTATAGGAGTTATGGGACTTTGACCATTTTTAGCAATACTATACAACTGGAGATCTTGTGGACGCAACTCCTCGGAAACCATATATTGGATTTTGTTCAAATTTTGTAGGATTGTAAGTCACTATATGTACTAGATCATATCACACTGCCATTTTGATTTGTCAGTTTTTATAGGAGTTATGGGACTTTGACCATTTTTAGCAATACTATACAACTGGAGATCTGTGGACGCAACTCCTCGGAAACCGTGTATTGGAAATTGTTCAAATTTTGTAGGATTGTTAGTTTGCTGCCAAAAAAGGCGGGAAAATTCAACATTGTCCAATTTCAATGAAATTTAATTTCCAAATAGATATTGATGTTGCGACTTCAAAACTGATGTTGAAAATTGTTTGTTGACTGCTATTTACAAAATGACATCTCGGCTTCAAAACTGGTGTCGAAAGTGGTCCTTAGCAAGACAGTTTTTTATCAAAAAAACCTAACAAAGAAATATAATAAAACATGATCAGACTTTAAAAACAGTTCAAGATATTGGAGGTGTTAGACCTACGAAAGTTTGAGAAACTGTATAACTTACATTGTTACCTTGATTGTGGCAACTGAAAACCAGGTGAGCGATACAGGCTCCTGGGAGCCTCTAGTTATAGGAGTTATGGGACTTTGACGATTTTTAGCAATACTATACAAATGGAGATCTTGTGGACGCAACTCCTCAGAAACCATTTATTGGTTTTTGTTCAAAATTTGTAGGATTGTTATTCACTACAAGTACTATATCATTTCGCACCGACATTTTCATACATGAAATTGTGTAGGAGTTGTTGGACTTTGAGCAATTTGTCGTATGTTTTTCACTATATCTCAAAAACTATTATCACTAGCTTCATGAAATCTTAAAGGAACTTTGTGGGTCATATAATACCAAATTCTAAAGCATTTGAAGATTCAGTACTTCTATGGTTGCCATGGAAACCAAACCAAAAAATTAAAATTTTGATTAAATTATATGTCTTGATTTCAGCAGTATGCATACCTACATTATAAGGGGAACCCCCTGCTCAAATTTTTTTTTTGGAAAGGGGTCAAAAATGCATTGCAGTGGATTGAGGACCTTTTGGTTGCCATAGAAACCTATCCATACAGTTCTAATTTTGAGAAAAATGTGAATATTTATTAAATTATGTTCTCCGTTTTAAATTATGTTTTGATTTTAGCAGTATGTGTCCGAATTCATGATAATTTACAGGATTGTTAGTCACCATATGTACAAGATTATATCGCCTTGCCATTTTGATTGGTCAAATTTTACAGGAGTTATGGGACTTTATCGACTTAATGCATGCTACAGCTTAGGAACATTTTGTGGGCACAACTCCTCAGAAACCATTGAACAGATTATGCTGAAATTTAGTTTGAATATTTGCCACCATATGTACTTGATCATATTATCCTGCTATTTTGATTGAACAAATTTTACAGGAGTTATGGGACTTTATCGACTTAATGCATATTACAACATAGGAAGACTTTGTCGACACATCTCCTCAAAATCCAATTAAGGGATTTTGCTCACATTTTGCGTAGCTGTTTGCCACCAAATGCAGTTGATCATATCTTGCCGTCATTTTGATTCCATAATTTTACTTGAGTTATTGGACTTTATCGACTTTACTGCCGCGGCGGGGGACATAGCTACGCGTAGCAATCTTGTTTCTTTCATTTGTGGTTTTGCACTGCAGTTCTCTTGTGGATTGTGGTCTGTGATTGTATTTTTTGGTCATTGTAGGTGTTTACTATTATTTTTGTGTGGCCTTTTGTAAGCAGAGTCAACGCGTAGGGATTACTATACGACGTGTTATGTCCTCGTAGTCCTGCTTCGTCTGTCAGTCTTTGAATCTGTAACTTCTTCAAAACTACTAGTCCGATTCTAACTCACCTTTCAGGATATGTTGTTCACTTGGTGTAGTTGTGCACCTGATACTTAGAATTTTGATTTTACAGATTTTAGAGGTTCACAGAGCCAAAGTGCTCATTTGTGAGTCTGTTGGTTTTTGAATCCCCAACTCCTTCAAAACTGATTGTCCAATTCCAACCAAACTTTCAGGATATGTTGTTCACCAGTTGAAGATGTGCACCTGATACTTAAAATTTTGATTTTACAGATTTTAGAGGTTCAAGGAGTCAAAATTGCTCATTTGTGAGTCTTGTCAGTTTTTGAATCTGTAACTCCTTCAAAATTGCCAGAACGATTCCAATCGAACTTTCAGGATATGTTGTTTACCTGGTGTTGTTGTTCACCTTATACTTAGAATTCAGATTTTACAGATTTAGAGGTTCACGAAGCTAAAATTGCTCACTTGTTAATCCACAACTCCATCATAACTGCAAGTCAAATTCCAACCAAACTTGCAGGATGTGTTGTCCACCTGATTTTGTTTTGCATCTGATACATAAAACTGTAATTTTACAGATTTTAGAGGTTCACTGAGCCAAAATAGCTCATTTTTTAATTCAGTTTGTAAATGTGGAACTCCTTCAAAACTACATGTATAAGTCATATATTCCAACTGTCACTTGATATAATTGTCCACCTGATACTCAAAATTTTGATTTTACAGATTTTACAGGTTCATGCATCCAAAATAGCTCATTTGTTAATTTGGTTTGTTACTCTTCGACTCCTTCACAAATGTATGTCAGATTCCAACCAAACTACCAGTATATGTTGGTTATCAGGTCTGATTATGCACATTACTTAAAATTTTGTTTTTGCAGATTTCAGAGGTTTGCCAAGCCAACATATATCTCATTTTTAATTCAGTTTGTTAATTTGCATGTCCCCAAAATTGTATTCATATTCTAAACAAATTTGCAGAATATGTTTTTTAGCTCACCTGGCCTAAAAGGCCATGTGAGCTTTTGCCATCACCAGGCGTCCGTTGTCCGTTGTCCGTCTGTCTGTCAACAATTTCAAAAATCTTCTCCTCTGAAACCGCTGGGCCAAATGTAACCAAACTTGACTTGAATCATCACCAGGGTATGGCTTCTCAAAATTGTGTTCGATTAGTCGGCTGGTCAAACACCATGGCCGCCATTGTTAAAAATAGAACATAGGGGTAAATTGCAGTTTTTGGCATATAACTTGAAAACCGTTACAGATATAAAAAATCTTACAAGGTAAAAGTGATCTGCATAGCAAGATCTACCTGCCCTGCAATTTTGATGAAAATCTGAAAACCCTTCTTGGAGTTATTGCCCTTTTTCCATAAAATTTTCAAAAAGTGTAACAGATAGAGGTCAAGTGTATATTGCAAAAAGGTTCAGCATATCAAGATCTACAAACCCTGAAATTTTGAAGAAAATCCAAAAATCCTTGTAGGAGTTATTGCATTTTTTCACGAAATTTTCAGAATTTTCATAATTTTCGTCTTTTATTTCCAAAACTATAGAAGATGAAGGTTAAGTGTAAATTGATAAAATGTTTGCCATGCAGTGTGGATTTCAAAACTGGTGTTTAAAATCGTTTGTTGACTGCCATTTTCAAAATGGCTGCAAAAAAAAAAAGGCAGGAAAATTCAACATTGTTCGATTTCATTGAAATTTGGTTTCCAAATAGATATTGATGTAGCGACTTCAAAACCGGTGTTGAAAAGTGTTCGTTGACCGCCATTTTCAAAATGGCCGCCAAAACAGGCAGGAAAATGCAACATTGTCCGATTTCTAAGAAATTTGGTTTCCAAAAAGGTATTGATGTCGCAACTTCAAAACTGATGTTAAGAATTATTCGTTGACCCTCATTTTCAAAATGGCCACCAAAAAAAGGTGGGAAAATTCAACATTGTCCGATTTCAATAAAATTTGGTATCCCAGTGGATATTTATGTCACTACTTCAAAACCGGTGATGAAAATTGTTCGTTGACCGCTATTTTCAATATAGCCGCCAAAAAAGGTGGGGATATTCAACATTGTCTGATTTCAGTGAAATTTGGTTTGCAAATAGGTATTGATGTCGCAACTTCAAAACTGATGTTAAAATTTGTTCGCTCACAGCCGTTTTCAGAATGGCTGCCAAAGAAGGCAGGAAAATTCAACATTGTCCAATTTCAATGAAATTTGGTTTCCAGGTGGATATTGATGTTGCGACTTCAAAACCGGTGTTAAAAATTGTTAGTTGACTGCCATTTTCAAAATGGACGCCATAAAAGGTGGGAAAATTCAACATTGTCTGATTTCATTGAAATTTGGTTTCCAAATAGATATTGATGTTGGGACTTCAAAACCAGAATTGAAAATTGTTTGTTGAGTGCCATTTTCAAAATTGCCACAAAAAAGATGGGAAAATTCAACATAGTCTGATTTCAATAAAATTTGGTTTCCAAATAGATATTGATGTCGTAACTTAAAAAAATGGTGTTGAAAATTGTCTTTGACTGCCATTTACAAAATGATGTCTCAACTTCAAAACTTGTGTCGAAAGTGGTCCTTAGCAAGAACGTTTTTGTCAAAAAAGCCCAACAAAGAAATATAGTAAAACATGATCAAACTTACAATACAGATCGAACTACCAAAGTTTTAGGGAATGAAGTTCAACTGTATAACTTACATGTTAGCTTGATTGTGGCAACTGAAAGCCAGGTGAGCAATACAGGCTCCTGGGAGCCTCTGGTTTTTCTTAATCCAGCCATGCACATGATGCTTAAAATTTGAATTTTGTAGATTTTAGAGGTAACTGGACCAAAAATGGCTCTTCTGTAGTGCAGGAGACACAAGTGTTCCATGGAACACCAATCAGTTTTTTGTCTTTAATGAAACTTGTACACCATTTTAAAGGTCTGTTTGATAATGATGTGTTGTAATGTGTAAACCATTTTCTGGTCTTTTAGTACTACTTCTTTTTTGCCAATTCTTGGATGCTAAATATATAGCACCATGAAAGAGATTTTTTTCTTCATATTTATGATATGTTTTAGCTTTGTTGTTTGTCAGCAACTAGTATTGATGAGTTCAAATACTGAAGTAAATTTTCAGCTTTGTAAAGTAATTTCCATTTTACATCTATCAATACTTGCTAAATAACAACTTTTTTTCAAAGTTTTATTTACTTTGTTTGATGAGAAAGATTGATATGAGATATAGCTTGATGATATATTTTACTATGAAAGCGATTTTTAGGTCTATCATGGAACCAGAAGTTGGAATGTGTAAACATTTTGATTTTTTCACAGTGGGATGTGCAAAATTTTACATTATGGTCAGTAGAGGTATCTGATTCTGACAACCCATTACAAATTATGGTTTATATTTCAGATTAAGGACAGAACTAACACAGCTAGTCCACATCCTGTCTCTGTCTAGAGCCTTACCATTAGCAGTATATACAGTATTAGTGACATTCATGAGATATCATCTGTTTGTATGGACAGTGTTCTCACCTAAACTTCTGTACGAGGGAATGTTAACAGTAGTGTTATCAGTCACAAGTTTAATTATTATAATGTGCAATACATTTTTATTATAAAAAAAAAAAACAAAAAAAAAAACAATTGTTTTTGGTTTTATTGACTAGAACACCTGACTCATGAGATGATAGTCATTCATTATATGCAGGAATGGTCACTTCAAAGAAATAGAATTCTTATACCAGTAATTGGAAATGAAGAGTTGTATTGTGTAAATGATTTTCAAATTTGTGGGGGTCCTGTTTCTGTTTTCCGATACTTTGATTGTTTAGGTGCAATATAGTTTTCACTAATCCGTCAACAATTTTTCCATCAAAGGTTTCTGGACTTGCATTTGATGGAATTATTTGACATTTGGTTTGAAGCTTTAAGAAATGATGTGTTGTAATGCTCAGGTGGTTCGGGTGTCTAAAACTGCTCATCCATCTTGTGCATCTGATGAAAACTTGAATTTATTATTTAGATTTTTAAAGATGGATTTCAAATAGTTTATTGATAAAAGATAAAATGAAATCTCACAAAATATGTCACTTTTTGGAAAAATCTAATTTTATTAAAGGGAGATAATTCTAAAGAAATAGTCGGGAAGAAATCACATTTTCATGATTTTGTCAAAAATTTGATTGGTGACCCTCATTTATTTGATATTTCCAAAGAGATTTCTTTAACATACTTTATACTACATTTTCACCAAAATCTATCGTTTGATTCAAACTTAGTAGTCAGGGAAGACATGTGTCGCCTGCGAAATAAGCAAAAAAATGATTAGTCTCATACAAGTTCCGTCAGACAGAAAGTGGGCATTCGAGAGATCAAAAACACTGTTACACAGTAGGTCACCATACTGATACTCCATGCCAAATTGCAGAAGGCTGGGATATGTGGTTCCTGAGAAAAATGTGACACAAATTTTCAAGACGCTAAAAATATTCTAAGTTGCGTCAAATAGGAAGTAGTCATGCGAGAGATCCAAAACTCTGTTACACGGTATAGGTCACCATACTGATACTCCATGCCAAATTGCAGAAGGCTGCAATATCTGGTTCCTGAGAAAAATGTGACACAAATTTTCAAGACGAAAAAAATATTCTAAGTTCTGTCAAACAGGAAGTAGTCATGCGAGAGATACAAAACTCGATTACACTTTATAGGTCACCATACTGACACTCCATGCCAAATTGCAGAAGGCTGTGGTATGTGGTTCCTGAGAAAAATGTGACAGAAATTTTTTGTGACGCCGACGCCAGACGACAGACAACAGACGCAAGACGACGGATAGTGATCTCTATATGTCGCCACTGCGTGAACGCAGGCGACACAATAAATATTTCTAAAATTGTATTTAACCCTATTTAGACTAAATTGAAAAAGTCAAAATTGTGTTCTATTTCAGACACTTTTCCCAGAAAAATGAGATTTGTGACTAAAATTTTGAAGTTAATGGATTAAACTTTCAGTTACAGAAAAATAAGAAAAATCTTTTGTTTTGTTGTTAGTCCCCAAACTACCTTAAAGAGATTTTCTAGCTTGTGGGGCATCTACTTTCACTATTGGCAAATACTCTGATTTTTAAACTATAAATCAATTTTTTGTCCCATTTTTTTGGCTTGTGGGTTTGATGATAAATTTAGACAGAAGCTTGTAAATGATGAGTAGTATTGTGTAAGCAATTTTCATTTTTAAATCATGACTCTTTTCTGTTTGTTTTTTTAAGCTACAGTCAAACTTTGATGGCTAGAACACCCAAAGAACTGACAAAAATAGTTCGACCTAGAGGAGTGTTATAGCTATCCAGGTTGAACTTTGTATCAACTTGAACAAAGGGACCAGAAAATGGGTTCAAGACATCCATGGCGTTCAAGCTATTGCAGTTCAAGACATCAAAGTTCTACTGTATAACCAAATTTTCCTTGAAGATTTCTTGCCTTTCATTAGCTGGAATGTTTTGGAATTTGGTTTGAAGCTTTGGAGTGATGAGTTGTATCGTGTAAGCGGTTTTGAGGTTAGTGGCACAGCTAATTCCTGGTTGCAGATGAAACTATAAACTTAATTTCCGTCAATTTCTTGGCTTGTATCAGTAGAAATAATTTGACTTTGACTCTGAAGCCAAGAAATGATATGATTTGGTAAAACTTTGATAAATCACTGTGTCCAGCATATAACACATAAGTGTGTCAAACAGAATTTGAATCCACACTTATTTCAATTTTAATTTTGCCCGGTGTTTCATGATCGAAATTGTAGGGCCTTTCCGACCAGGCCAGTTCTGACATGCTTTAGTTTGTCAAAGCAACAGTTACAGTTTTTATGCTAGAGAGATTTTGTTTGTGGATCATTTGAACATGATGTCCATGTGGTAAGGATTTTGACTTTTGTATATTTTTATAAATTGTTGAACTAAACTATAACTGTGTCTTCCAAAAACTTAAGTGTGTATCTTCTGAGAGCCCAACAAATATATGTTTCTTACAGACACAAATATCATTACCAAGAAACAAAACTCCCAAGTTGAACCTTGCACAGGTGCATGTCATCCATTAGTTTGTATTTTTTTGTCCAGAGGTAATTTAAGAACCTCTTCAGAAATTATGTCACAATGATTGGCAACATATGTCAGAAAATGTGTACCTAGTATTTCCAGACTGGCAAGTCAAATTTTTGAAGAAGTTATGACTACTTTGATTTTCTGAATCTAGGTAAACATTTTGGCATTACTCCACATCTTAATCAATTTCGTATTATGTCCTTTTTACAGAAAGTCTTTGAACTATGAAATCGAGGTAATCTTTGGGAAAATTCTGGAAAGTATTAACATGTATTATGAGAATATGTCTTAAAACCAGTCAAGGTTCAATGTGTTTTGCTAATGAGTCAAACAAGAATACTTTAATCGACACCTTGTTTCACTGTATACCGGTATGCATGAATAACAGGAGATGCTTACCATGTTTACCAGATCTGGCCTAGCTCCTTAAAGGGTTAACATTTTTCTTGGCATGAAATTAACAACTTTTTTTCAGGACTTTTTCCAAGGTATTTTTAGTTTCTAAGATTTTACATGAGGAGTTTTATGCAACTTTTTAACGTTAGGGTAAGACCCGTATTTTATATAAAACAAATCCAAACTAATCAACAATTTTTGAAGGGGACCATCCAAGAACTATTGTTCTAATTGGTTTCATATGCATGTGTTTTAGATAGGGTCCCATATTTAACTATAATCCCTGCAGATGGCCAACTCAGATAGGAGTGGTCCTGTGGGACCCATTTTTAGCTCACCTGACCCAAAGGGTTAGTGTGAGGCTGTGAGCTTTTGCCATCACTTGGTGTCCGTCTTCGTTAGCTTTTCACATATTCATCTTCTCCTCTGAAACCACTGAAACAAATAAAAAAATAGAGCAGTGCTCAAGGTCCCCCGCCTTAGAGTTGTATGTTAGATGAATGGAGTTTTTTTTTACCTGTTGCCAGCTTTGAGTGCAATATCCTCAAAAACTGAAAGATACAACAAAAATTTGTTGGCATTTTCATGAAAGCATTCAAGGAAAGGAATCCAACGGGGAAAATCCCATCGCATTTGATAATAAGTAAAAATTTTACACAAAAACCAAAATGGCATTTTTTGGCCCCCTTCTGTAATTTCAACCCCAATTATCTCGAAAACAGTAAGAGATAGCAAAAAACTTCTGGCATAATAATGAAAGCATTCATTGAGAGGAATCCAATGAAAAAAATCCCATCAAAATCGGATAAAAAATAAAAATTTCCCACACGAACCAAAATGGCATTTTTGTCTCTCTTTGACCCCTTTTACGTGGGAAACCGTACAAGATGGGAAAAAATGTGCAGGGGAGTGTTTTATTGCATTTTTTACAAGAAAGCATTTGCAAAAAACCCCATCAAAATCCAATGAAAAAAAAAAATATTTTGGCCCCCCCTCCCCCCACCAACACCTTTGACCCCAATTATCTTGAAAACGGTAATAGATATTGGCATATGTACGAAAGCATTCACTGAGAGAAATCCAATGGAAAAAATCCCATCGAAATCGGATAAAGAATAAAAATTTTCCACACGGACCAAATTTTGGCGCAATAAATTCTATTTTTAGAATTTGTGACATTGACCTTTGACCTACTGACCCCAAAATCAATAGTGTTCTTTCCCTTCCCAATTCCTTCCATCTGTAAAAGTTTTGTTTCAATCGGGCAAGGGATACTCAAGTTATCATCCGGAAACGAC
>MJUU01039584.1:44157-60438 GCA_002080025.1 Modiolus philippinarum
GAGCTATAAGGGGTCAAAGGGGCCAAAAATGCAATTTTTCTAAATATGTCGAATCTTTATTTTTCATCGGATTTCAATGGGATTTTTTTCTTTGGATTCCTCTTGATATAAGCTTTCAGTAGTATGCCAACAGATTTTTTGTAGCTCTTACTGTTTCGGAGCTACAAGGGGTCAAAGGGGCCAAAATTGCAATTTTTTTGTGTGTCATATCTTTATTTTTCATCAGATTTCGATGGAGTTTTTCTTTCAATTTCTATGGATGTAAAGTTTTAGTTGATAGTACATATTTTGCATAGCTCTTACAGTTTTTTATCAGTAATCAAAAGTAATCAAAAGGGTTTATTTTTTGCCTATTTTGTTTCTAGCTAATAACTATCTAGCTTCTTTTTGTGTCCATCTAATTATTGTGTCAAGCTCTTTACTGTGTCCACATTCACTTTAAACTACCTTTGTTGAAATTTCAGTGGTCGACATGCTGCGGTCGTATCATGCTGCGCTCGGCGTAGCCCTTTATTCTTGGCATGAAATTAACAACATTTTTTTCAGGATTTTTTCCAAGGTATTTTTAGTTTCTAAGATTTTACATTAGGAGTTTTATGTAACTTTTTAATGTTAGGGTAAGAGCTGTAATTTATATAAAACAAATCCATGCTAATAAACAATTTTTGAAGGGGACCATCCAATGACTATTGTTCTAATTGGTTTCATATGCATGTCCTGTGGGACCCATTTTTAGCTCACCTGACCCAAAGGGTCAGTGTGAGGCTGTGAGCTATTGCAATCACTTGGTGTCCGCCTTCTAACTTTTCACATATTCATCTTCTCCTCTAAAACCACTGAAACAAATTCAACAAAACTTAACAGAAATTTTAAAAGATTGCTCATTTCATTCCAATCCAATAAAAGCATGGCACCAGCTTGGAATAGTCTATGGGAAAATCAAATTTTCATCTTCTTCTCATTGCCGATGAAGCAAATTCAACCAAACACTTGTACAGGAATGATGTACGGAAGGTTTTTTATCTGAAACTGCTCATTTCATTCCGATCCAATAAAAAACAAGAGGCTCTCAAGAGCCTGTATCGCTCACCTGGGCCACGGCTGACATATGCAGTTATAATAGTTCCAATGTTTTAAGGGCATTATTTTCAAATTTGTTAATAGACATTGATGTTATATTACCATAAGTTAAACTATGTTCCAGACTAGCAGCTATTTTGGATTGGGTGCAGTTCTTTTGGCCAAGTTTGGATCAAACTGGCCCAGTAGTTTCAGAGGAGAAGATCTTTGAATGTCTTTTCCCATAGGGTCCAATGTTAAAACTATAATCCCCGCTGGCGGCCATCTTCGATATAGCAGAGATCTGAAAAACACTTTTTTTGCAGGGGAGCATCTAAGGACTATTGTGGCCAAGTTTGGTTTCAATTGGCTGAGCAGTTTCAGAGGAGAAGATCTTTGAATGTCTTTTCCCATAGGGTCCAATGTTAAAACTATGATCCCCGCTGGCGGCCATCTTGGATATAGCACGGATCTGAAAAACAACTTTTTTGCAGGGGACCATCTAAGGACTATTGTGGCCAAGTTTGGTTTCAATTGGCTCAGTAGTTTCTGAGGAGAAGATCTTCCAAAGTCTTCCCATAGGGTCCAATGTTAAAACTATGATCCCGCTGACGGCCATCTTGGATATAGCGCAGATCTGAAAAACAACTTTTTTGCAGGGGACCATCTAAGGACCATTGTGGCCAAGTTTGGTTTCAATTGGCCCAGTAGTTTCAGAGAAGAAGATCTTTGAATGAAAAGTTTACGCCGGCCGGACGACGGACAAAAAGGGATGGCAAAAGCTCACCCTGGCTCTAGCCAGGTGAGCTAAAAAAACCATTGTCCCCAACTTGGAACATTTTATCGTAGAACCCCATGGGAAAATCACATTTTCATCTTCTTGTCTGAAACCACTGAAGCAAATGTAACCAAACTTTGCAGGAATTATGTATGGAAGGTCCTTTACAAAGATTGCTCATTTCATTCTGATCCAAATAAAAAACATGGCTGCAAGCACCGAAAGTAGTTTGTACATTAAACCTATGGGAAAATTACATTTTCATCTTCTCTGAAACTACTGAAGCAAAATCAACCAAACTATACAGGAATGGTGTATGGAAGGTCCTTCGCAAAGATTGCTCATTTTGTTCTGATCAGATAAATAAACATGGCAGGCAGTGTGGAACATAGTTTTACATAGGACCCTATGGGAAAATCTTCATTTTCATCATCTACTCTGAAAGCATTGAAGCAAATTTAACTTAACTGTATTGGAGTAATGTATGGAAAGATCTTAACAAAGAATACTTATTTCAATTGGATCTGACAAAAACATGGCTGCCAGTAGAGAAAATATCTATGGGAAAAACATTTTTGGTCATCAGCATAGGCATGGCTTGAAAGCATCTTCGTCAGGTGAGCAAAACACGCTCAGTATCTGGGCCTCTGATTTTAGGTGCCATTTTTATTTAACCCTTACCATGCGGGGACCGTAATATTAAGGCATGTTGATAAATTTCATTGGAACACCCCTGACAGCTCCCAAAGCCTACAAAGACGTGGTTTTTTGTGCTCATATCTTAGAACTGACTATTTCCTTCAATATCATGTACCAAATCATGAGAGTTTTGCAAGGTCTGGTTGCTGCAGGCTTGAAATTGCAGCGGGGAATTAGAAAGTGCAAAAAATTCGCCAACATGTTATACATATCATTGGATGAAAGAGTTATTCCCTTGGGCGAATGTGTCATCTCCACTTCCGGTTTTGAAGTGCAAAACCATAAAAAAAATGCCAATTTTGAGACCCAAGAATTACAAAACCCTACACCTAGAGCACATTTCTAACAACTTTTCATCTTAGGCTAGTAGGAACGACAAATATGGTGCAACATTCTCAAAAAGGATTTTGAATTTGTGGTACATCAATGTCGGCCATTTTGCGGGCCAAAAAAAAAAAAACACGAAAAAATTGCATTTTTGCTGTGGTTACTTTTATTTGGGGCTCTTATTTTCATAAATTTGCAAATAAATGAAAAGGGCTGATCGTACATAAAACAATTCAGCATGGTAAGGGTTAATATGGTTCTTACTGGCCCAGTGCAGGTAGTTCTAGAAATTTTGAATGAGCTTCCCATTGAGCCAAATATTGAAGTATGCCTCCACTGTCTAAATTCTTCCACACAACATTTTTGAAGGGGACCATCCATGACCATTTTGACAAAAAGTTGGTTCCAATTTGCCTTGAAAATAGAGATCTTTTGATGTGTTTTGCGCATGATCCCAGGTTGAACTGTTCCAGCTGAGAAAACATAAGAGAGACAAATTTTAAAGGGATAACTCAACGACTTAGTTCCTAATAGCCAAGTGTATTCAGGAAAAATAAATCTTTCTATGAAAAATCTACTTCAACAGAAAGTTGCAAAGTGAAAAGCTCACTATGGCTCTACTCAAGGGAGCTAAAACTGACAAAGAGTCTGTTAGAGTTCATTGGATTTATCTGAAATTTGCAGGTAAGTTAAATTCTTACATTTCTGCTTATTTTAACTCTTATCAGATTTTTCATATCGTTTAGAGACACCGTATTTATCACAAACAGCAGTTTTCCTCCTCCTTCCACTTTTAGTAACAGCAAACTACTTTTCTCCTTGACAATAGTAAGAACAATTTCAAAACTTAGTTGTAAGTCTTCCACGCAAGCGTGTTGCCTGCGTAATAACACAAAAAATATTCAAAGTTCTGTTAAACAGGAAGTGGGTATGCAAGAGATCCTAGACCCTTTTACACATTATAGGTGCTCATACTGATACTCCATGCCAAATTGCAGAAGGCAGGGATATGTGGTTTCTTAGAAAAATGTGACAGAAATTTTTAAGACTTGAAAGTTCAGTCAAACAGGAAGTGAGCATGCCAGAGATTCAAAACTCTATCACATGGTATAGATGCCCATACTGATACTCCATGCTAAATTACAGAGCTAAATTACAGAAGGCTGGGGTATGTGGTTCCTGAGTAAAATGTGACAAAAATATTTTGTAGTGGCTATCAGTTAAAATATTCTAAGTTCAGTCAAACAGGAAGTGGGCATGCAAGAGATCCGAATCTTTATTACACGATATAGGCCCCATACTTATACTAGATACTGAATTGCAGAAGGCTGGGATCTGTAGTTCCTGAGAAAAACATCACAAGAAATTTTCAAGACGCAAACAAAATTCTAAGTTCCGTCAAACAGGAAGTGGGCATGCCAGAGATCCAAAACTCTCTTACACCATATAGGTCCCATACTATACTCCATGCCAAATTGCAGAAGGCTCGGATACATGGTTCCTGAGAAAAATGTGACAGAAATTTTTGTGACAAGGACGACGATAGATGACGGATAGTGATCCCTATATGTCACAACTGTGTGAACACAGGCGACACAATAAGATACCCTTGTGATGATTTAGGCTAAAGATGGTTCTGATTAGATTTTCAGAGGAGAAGACCTTGGGATGCATTCTACACTACTATGCTAGTTAAACTGTTGCTTTGTTGTGATCAACTTAGACTGAGTACAAATGTGGTCAACAATTTATAAAAGAGTTGCCAAAAGGACTTTAATTGTGACCAAAATTTGTAGAAAGGAAAGGTGATTGTATGAAAAGTTTAAATAGGCAATAAGTGATGACAAAAGTTTGCCCTGGTTATAGATGATCAGCTAACATATTATGAACAAATATCAAAATATACATTTTAGGACAGCAAAGAGAAGTATAATGTTGTGAAACTGATTTGCTTTGACTCCATTATTTTGTCTTCCAACAGTATAGCAAAATTACTACATTTAGCCATATTATTCTCCAAAATCAGAGGTGAAATAAATTTGAGTAATTTTGTAGATTTTCAACTTACAATGCATATAGGTGCATTATTCCTACAAAAATATTAGACCAAATCTCATCTTCAAACTCCTTTGATGCACACTGAAATAAAGCTACAGTACAAATATTATCCAATCTAATAAGAAACAAAATTTGCTAACACTTTTAATACAAGATGGATGGGTGGATGGACAGATACCAAGCATTAACATTTACCATACTGTGTTGCAATGGGAATAAAAAATATTTATATTTAAGTCATAAGAACAGACACAAAGAATAATCTGAAAACAAAAGTAGGTTTCAATTAAATTTATTTGTTGTTAAGAGATCACATACTTGTAATCAAGGTTTTGTTTCAGCATTTGTCATGATCAGTTTAATGTTTTTACACAACCATTGTTTTGTATCTATGGTGTCTTTGACAGCTGACAACACATGAAGACTCTCTCTGATATTCACTGACTGAATAACGCATATCTTTGAACCACTACAGTAAATATGTAAAGTACATGTATATCAATTATCATTGTTTGTGATTTGTTCAAAATTATTGATGTTTAAAATATACATCGTATATACTAAATCCCAGTGCTTATAGTACATAGTTTTAAAATAAGAATGTTTTCAAAATTTCTTTGAAATAAATAATTTAAAATCTTTTACAGATTAATTTACAATAACATAGACAAAAATAGAAAACAATTATCCATCTGCTGTGTATGGTTCTAACAAATATTGTGAAAAACTGTTAATTTTGTCCACACCTCGAACTTCCTCTTCTTGTAATGGTAGCCTTGTTACATTAAAATCTTCATATAAATCAGATATCTGTCAAAATAAAAATTTGATTAGTAAATAAAGTCAATTTCAATATTATTTATACATGTAGTTTAACAAATCTGAAATTATGATAGATATATGTTATCGGGCTCTTGACAGCTATGTACCATAAAATATGAACCCCTGAGCCAGAATTTGAAGCACCGGGTGAGTGAGCATAGCCAACAAGCTCCAAGCTTCATATTCTGGCGAGCAGAATGATATATAACATTACATAAGCTGTCAAAAGCCCGATAACTTGTTTATCATCCTTCATTTTGTATTTTGATTTGTAATTATTCACCGTGTAATTATTGCACTGAAATGTCAAATTCTCCAAAATTGCGCGTGAAATTCTACATACATGTCATTCTCACCTTTTCAGCAAATTTCAGCTTCAAAAATATGTTTTGTAGTTTTTATCATTTTTTTTTTTGACACAGGTTTTGTAATCATGGTTAATAGTTGACCGAACTACTGGAAATAATGTTGATTTTAAATGTTGCAGCAACCTTGGGTTGTTACGATATTCTATCTTTCCTTGAAGCATTTATGACATCATAATGTGAAAACGTCAAAGCTCTGCAGGATATAACAATAGCAAGTTTCTACAATTTTTTTGACATCTAGTTTATCTATTTGTGTATAAATCATGATTCTGTTTTGAATACCTAATATGAAAAAGAAAATGCAATAGATAGAAAAAAAGAAGGGAACCGGAGAATGTGTCAAAGAGAAAACGACCCAAAGGGGAGTAATAACAACTCAAAGCCACCATAAGATCTTCAATGAATGGTGAGGAAACCCCACACCCAACGGCAAGTCGGAGTCGGCCACCTAAATAAAAAGTAATCAAGTTCAGTAAAATAAACACCATCATTGACTCCTATGGACATAAAGTAAACTATGTAGAGAACAGACAAGACATACAAAGGCTTAATAAATTTCCTAACTTAGGACAGGCACAAACCTGCTAATGTTTTTTTTATATCTGTTTGATTTTGTGCGAAAACTTTTAGAAAAGTTATTGCCTTTGAAACGTTGGGAGAATCGCTTGATATATCCAGGTCAACCTCTGATAAATCAGAGTCAACAGGATATGGCTTTTGCGGAAGGCTCTTTAGGGTGATATAACCATGGGGAAGGATGATAAACAACAAATATTCATCTAGTGACCAAAAAACTCATTTACAATTAGTCAGTACTTCGATGCTGACCTGAAAACCAATTTTACTGACACTTGCAATATCTAAATTTGGTAAAAACTAAGGAGTATCTCCCTCATGCCTAGCTCTGTCCTTTGCTGAATTTTGACTTTTCTATTTAGATCCTTTTGGTTATTTGTTCTCTCTTGGCTTTTACATGTTTTTCAGTTAATAATGGACTTCTAAATGTTTTGGTTTGATCTGCACTGATGAGACATAAGTTGTCGAAATGCGCATATGCAGAAAATAAATTAACAGTAACTTCGGTATTTTGTTAATTATTTACTAAAAGCATGCACAAGTGAGTTATAGAATTTTTTTTGTCACAAAATGAATATTTTTGATAATCATAATTTCAGATTAGTTGTACTTTTAATATATTTTTCTATTTTTAAAAAGATTATCATGATTTGAGGTTTAACTGTAGTACAGATAATGGGTCAAGACTTTTACATAACAACAACTCTAGCAACAATACTGTGAAATCACTTCCTACTGTTGCCTTAAATCTTTTATTTCACTGACAATACAACATTTATTTAACGTTGAAAATTTGGTAAATCAAAACTATCTTCATAATAATTCAGATCTATTTATCAATTTTTCTGAAAATAACAAAATACAGTCGTGTCACAGGTTATTGCGCATCCCGTAATACTGCGCACCGTCAATTTCGCTATGATAAGTAAATGATAACAAGCGACACTGACCTGTTAGTGAGACAAATTGTAGGTCAACTAAAAAAAATAAATTCCTCTGTGCATTACGTCACGATACATTGACTGATATTTTTTACGAATCATGGCTAAGAATATGTTACCCTTGTTATTAAAATATACAATAATTCGAAGTAGAAGTAGGAGTAAATACTGATTTTGGGTTATCCGTAGCATAATAATATATTTGACGGATACCAAAAGATCATTCTCAAATCATTCATTTTCTCCACGCTTTAACCTATTTTCTATGACATGCACAGTATCACCGGACATCAGACAGGTTGTTTACATCACGGAGTCAGTGTGTTTTCAAGGAAATTAAAGTGCAACTGATATTACCTTCAACAATTGAATATATTTAATGGAAACATTGATAAATGAACTATTTTTCGACACCAACGTTTTGGTGTTAAAAAGTATTCAGGAAATCCAGGTCCATGTTGAAGCTTTAGGTGCGCAGTATCACCGGCCAGCTCTGTACTTTTAAAATGTACTTGTCCTTGTGGTATACTAAATTTAGGATCTGTAGATTATTTAAAATATTAACACAAATGTTGGAAGACTTGCTTATTTTTGCTGCTTCTAATTTGTGGGTGTCTGTGTTTCTGTAGTGGACAATGTAAAAACAAAGTATGTGCTAATGACCTCACAGACTAGAACACAGAGATCAAATTTACATTCTCAAACACAAAGAATATCTGTTATGTACATGTATCACCATCAGCTTAGGTTCTTGAACGTCTGGATTTCAATTTAAATCTGAAGTTGTTTCATATGAATTGAATCTTTCAACTTCACTTCAGGTAATACCTATCTCACGTCAACACAATTTTTCACAATAGAATATTTTACGAGAATTAAGTACTTGCCTGGTCAAGATATTTGGACTGGATTTTATGTCGTGCTTTACACATTTTACATGGTTCCTCTCCTTTCCTTAGAAACAATAGTTGATTGACAACAATATTATGTGTATCAATTCCATATTTTGTAAGTTCTTGTACAAGTCTTTCTGTTTCATATAATGATAAAAATTCTGCTATACAAACACATACAAATGTTGTCTGATCCTGAAATATATATAAATATTGGCTATTTTTACTATAGGAACCTACATATCTCACTTCCCAAAATCTACTGAACCTTCTGTATGTGCCAAAACACATTCTGTTAAAATTTCTTAATAGCTTGTAAATCAATCAGACAGAAGTATCCATTTAAGAGCCCTTATTTTCAAAATGCATCTGCACAAAAACATTGTGGATAAGCCCTGCAAAGTTACAGAGTTAAGAAGTCAAATGCAGATGTGGATGCAAAGATGAGGGGAACTGAAACTATGTTGCAAGATCTTCAAGAGAAAATAAAATATATAATGAAATGCTTTACATGCACAAAAAGCATTTCTAGTAAAATGACAAAATTATTACAAAGGCATAAAGAGTGTAAACATCCGTAGTCCTCAAATAAAAATACATTTGTTATCTGATTCTTTCATCTTTCATGATAATAACTAACAAGATGTGTTTGTGAAACACCAAATATGCCCCCAGCACCACTTGTATTAGTTTAATAAATTTTAAACATAGGTAATCAATGATTACAAAGTTCGCCTTGTTATGGCACATGGACACAGCAACCCAATTTTGCCAGGGTGCTGACCTACCATCCCTGATGCATGCATACTTGAACTTGAACTCACTATGAGGTATAAACAAAGCTCAGTGTTGAAGGTGTCATGATGAAGAACAACAATGAAAGTGTTGTTCCCCTGCTTATTTTCCCATGTTTTTGTAGAGACTTTGTCTCATGTACATTTACTCCATATTCTTTCATTGTTTATACAAAAAATAGATGATTCTACTATGTAAAAATACTTAGATCTGAACTGGGATGTAAACATGAATGTAAGTCGATCATGCGGAAAATAAGACCTTAATTTTGCCTGGATGCTGACCTACTGCCACAGATGTATGCACATGAAAGGCAAAATGATCCTACCATGTACTGTTACTTAGATCTGAACTCGGACATAAAACTTAAATGTAAGTTGATCATGACCTACCGCCAAAGATGCATGCACATGCAAGGTAAGATGATCCTATCTTGTACATTTACTTAGATCTGAACTCGGACATAAACTTGAATGTAAGCCGATCATGCGGAAAATACAGGTCAATGTGACCTAATTTTGCCTGGATGCTGACCTACTGCCAAAGATGCATGCACTTGCAAGGCTAGATGATCCTACCATGTACAGTAACTTAGATCTGAACAAAGACAGTAAAATTATATAAAAGCCAATCAAGTGGAAATTATAGGTCAAAGAGACATAATTTTTTCAGAGGCTGTGAGGTAGCCCAAGATGCATCTGTATGCATAGTTTGATGACCCTACCCTTCATAGTTACCAAGATATATACCTGAATGCAAACGTGGACGTAGACGCGGACGTGGACGAGGACACCGAGGGTACTTTAATAGTCCTCCTCAACTTCACTGACAGGACAACTCCATTGAGGCGAACTAAAAATGGAATCTTAATAGTTTGGTTAGAGTTATCTTTCTTTACTTACAAAACATATGAAAATGGAATCTAAGACTTAAATTTTGACCTCTGTGACCTTGACCTATGACCTGACCTAATTTTTTGGGGCATTTTTATGTTCCTCTTGGCTAGATCCATATACTTGCCAAGCATGACAAGTTAATCTTAAATAGTTCAAAAGTTATAGCCAAGGTTAAAGTTTCTGATACACGGACAGACAGAGACACACAGACAGGACAAAATCAATATGCTCCGATCCTTAATCTGGGGGCATAAAAATAGACTGATCGTAAAACTTTAAACAATGCTCGAACAGTCTTTATTGCAAATAGGTCTAATATTTTCCACTGCAGAGAAAACTTAGAAGAAATCACTTAAACAGGAAGAAGTTTCCTGACAGACATAAACAAGCTTTCACAATATGGTATCATCATATAAAACTGTTTACAAAAATTCAGATTTAGATAGTTTAACATTTCGAAAACTGATGAAAATTACTAGAGCTTTGATCCATTAAGTGTAAAAAATTATGAAGTCATTGATTCAGACTGTCTGAAAAGCCATTCAACAATATGGCATGATCAAACATCAGTTCATTCATGTATCATTTGCTGATAAAAATTTGACAGAAATTCAGCTAACAGGCTGACCAACAAATACAAACACATGATATACAGACTAAAAACAGTGTATCACATCCCCTTTATTAACAGTGGTATAATGATAATTATTTGATTTGAAAATCTCATCAGTTGTGAAGCAGATGATTGTAAACTGGCAACATGACTTCAGATAAAATACTGATATATCCATTCTAAAGATACCCCATCAAAACAATTTAGTGCATTTTTGTAAGTTTTAAAACATGATTAGTGCACCAGTATAACCAAAATAGATTTAACTTTTGTTGTTTTTTTTTCTTGTATGAATGTATCTATTTAAAAGTGCACCTGTTAATCAAAACAAGCTAAAGCTCACTTGTAATACCCTAGTTCTTAACTTTCATCATCTAATAACCTGCACAAGTTTGAAAATTCATTCCACAATATTACATGGCATTACAAAGCTAGTGCCAAAAATGAATCAATGTAGAAAAAAAATTACAAAAAAGTGTCAAAAATTGATGAAGTTGGTATAGTTAGTAGCATCCCAAGAGGTATGAAAATTATAAAGCTTGTGACCATTTCAAATCTGCATCATTTACCATTGCTCAGAAAACTTGACGAAAATTATTCTATCATTATGATACTGCGTCAAAAATTGATTCATTCAGAAACAAAGAAGTAGTATCTGGTCAATCTAAAAACACACTGTAAACTATGGCATGATCATACAAAGCTTGTAACAAAATTTTGTATTATTATTTTCCATTGCAAATGACTTGACCAAAATTGTGAAAGACACACACGTACAGAAGAAATGACTAAGTATACCCCTTTTCTCCTTTAGAGCAGACAAGGGGTATAACATAAATGTATTTTATCCACTCTCGATAGTTAAATATAAAAATTTTTAAAATGCTCGTCAAGCCTCTCAATTAAAATTTTAAAATTTAACTATCTCTAGTGGATAAACAAGATGTGTTTGTGAAACACTACATATGCCCCCAGATTCTGATTTTTACCCCTTTTTGACCTCTATGACCTTGACCTTTGACCTAATTTTTTTTTGCATATTTATGTTCAACTTGACTAGACCTATACACTTACCAAGTATCAAAAGTCTACCTTATATAGTTCAAAAGTTATAGCCAAGGTTATAGTTTTGGACACACAGACAGACACACAGACACACAGACATACAGACACACAGACGGGACAAAAACAATATGCCCCCGATCCTCGATCTGGGGGCATAAATATGGGTAATGAATGGGATCTTGTGGTGTAATTTACATTTTTCTTTTCATTTACAACTTACAACAAATATTCCTGACATATACTCACAGCATTTTTAAATTGTTCATTGACTTGTCGTATAGTGTTTAACATGTCTTCCATTTTTCCTGACATTTCATCAGCGTTCATGTCCTGCATACCAACAAAACTGGCCATCTTCAACAGAAATCAGAACATAGGTAATCAACGATTACAAAGTTTGCCTCGTTATGGCACATGAACACATAGAACCAATTTGGCCAGGGTGCTCATTTACCATTTCCTAATGCATGTATACAAAGGCTAGATGATCTTACCATGTACAGTAACCCAGACCTGAATTCGGACATAAACTTGAATGTAAGTCAATCATGCGGGAAAATAAAGGTCAAAGTGATCTAATTTTGCCTGGATGCTGACCTACCGCCAAAGATGCATGCACATGCAAGGTTAGATGATCCTACCATGTACAGTGACTGAGATCTGAACTCGGACATAAACTTGAATGTAAGTCACTCAAGCGGAAAATATAGGTCAAAGTGACCTAATTTTGCCTGGATGCTGACCTACCATCAGAGATGCATGCACATGAACAGTTAGATTATTGTACTATGTATAGTAACTGAGATATGACCTAAAATGTAAATTTGAATGCAAGCTGCTCAAGCAGAAAATATAGGTCACCTATAGAGACCTAATTTTCTTGGAGGCTGTGAGTTAACCCAAGATGCACCTGCATGCAAAGTTTGATGACCCTACACTGCATAGTTACTAAGATATAAACCCAAATGCAGACGCGGACGAAGACGTGGACGCGGACGCAGACACGGACATGGACGAGGACGCCAGGGGTACTCCATAGTCCCCCTCAACCTATTTGGGGCGAACTAAAAATGATGCATTTCACAATAATTTGCATAAAAAATAATATCTTGAAACAAATAATTATTTTTCATATTAGGTCTTAAACCATTAATATCAAATTCTGATTAACCAATAGACATTGCTGACTATATGTATCATTGCAGTGTTGGTTGGCCCAAAGTAATAAATACCACCGAGGCGAGTGCTAAGCTATTTCTCATTGCTGAAGGCCTGCCCATTGGTGACTTCAGTATGAAGGGTAATGATCAATTCATTATTCTACTACTTTGTTCAGGTATGATCTGTTTTTGTTTTATGCTGAAAAAAGCTGAAAAATTGATGGAATCAACAACAGAACAACAGAATACGTCCCAATCAAATGGGCCAGGTAAATCAACATTGAATAAGAAATGGATGTCGATACGACATCAAACCAGGTTTTCCTTTACTATTTGAAAAAAGAAGTAGATACTTCTGTGAAAAGCTGTTTAACTCATACCTCCTGTCATTATGTGCAGTGTATGCCATTACTCTTAAAATTCACTGAAAAGGTATACTTTACTTAAAAGTCAAACAAAAGGCATATGGTCAAAAATACCTATAAATTTCTAAGTTCAAAGGGGCATAACTCCTGGAAAAATTGCACAATGAAAAATCCTCGACAGTATGCATTTACATATGATGTCCTTGCTACAAACAACGTTTCATGAAATTCTGTTGAACGGTTACAGAGGAGTTGCGCTTATAAGCATATGGTCAAAACACCTATAAATTTCAAAGTTCAAAGGGGCATAATCCTGGAAAAATTGTACGATGAAAAATCCCTGACAATATGCACTTCTACATATGATGTGCTTGCTGCATACAAAATTTCATGAAGTTCTGTTAAACTGTTATAGAGGAGTTGCACTTACAAGCATATGGTCAAAACACCTATAAATTTCTAAGTTCAAAGGGACATAACTCCTGGAAAAATTGTAGGATGAAAAATCCCTGAAAATATGCACACCTATATATGATGTCCTTGCTACATACAAAGTTTCTTGAAATTCTGTTGAACGGTTACAGAGGAATTGCGCTTACATGATTTGACAGCCGACTGACTTCCCGCTTCGTGCCATTTGATCATTCATCACCATTTCAATAACCAGATTTCCCAACAGGAAAACCTGGTTAAAAATAATACATGAGCTGAAACTTTACTTCTTAATAATGAAATGACTAAAACATCAATCAGTTTATGAGGACTCATTTTAACAAAGGAAACAGCAGGCGAAGCAAAATAAAAATGTCATGAAATTTTATAGACTACATTGTATATAGAAAGGTGTGTATATTACCTGTGATACAAATGGTCCAATCTGATTTTTTAATCTCATAATTTTCCCCAATCCCTTTTCTATAACACTAGGAAACGACAGCAATCTAAGTGTGTGTCCTGTTGGTGCTGTATCAAATACCACACATGAAAAATTCATTCCTTTCACTAACCTACAAATATATTGTGCCAGTCATGATATTGTAATTGTCAGGGCAAATCAACAATATCTAAAACAAATAAGCACCATTATAAAATAGGCCAAATAGGTTAAAAAACACAAAGTCCAAAGATAACCCATGAAAGTGTGAATGCTTATTTCGAATGGGTCCTTTTATGATAATAACTTTAAATTAAAAAGATATCATTAAAGCAATATAGTAAAATGCCTGCTTTTCATCATGTTCATGGCTTATATCCCCTGTTTTGAAGTTTACAGGGATTTGTATGTAATCTTATGTCATATTTTATGCAAATTTGAAGACTACTCAGTATTTCAATTGACAACTGGAAAATTTTTGACCACATATATTTACCTTATACAAAATGTTTCTTTAAATGTGATGATGAAAATGTATAGTATAGATTGTGAACTATTCATGTACATGTACAATGAAAATTCAACATAAAGTTAGGCAATAATGTTAAATGTGTCCCTGTTTGAATGCCTTCCCAAGTTTTTCTTTTTTGTGTAAAAGATCACTGTATTAATAATAAATCATTAAAGGTAGTTTGAGCCTAATAAAGATATCAGACAGAATTAGTTTATTAGAAGATATTTTGTAGATTTTATATCATATGTTCCAAAAACAAATTAAAAATAATGTCGTCGATCATCTTATCCTGATATCAGGCTTTGAAAATCAGGCCAAATTCAAGATTTTTCTGAAATATTTACAGAGAATACATCGGGAACTATGGGAACATGCTTATTGTTTAGCTTCCTTATGAATTGTTATTTCAGGGATATAAAGTTCAGCTATCTGTTGAGCTATAAAATCTATATGTCACCATTTGATAAAGAGATATTTTATATGGTTTAGGCCAAAGTTGTGTGTCTTCTCTGTTTTGCGTCCACGTGCAGGTAGATTTTACCGGTTTTGTGATGAAAACAAACACAAAAGTTTTTTTTCATTTTGTCAAAAAATTCGAAATTTTGATATACCGGAGATAACACTATACCGCAAATAGTTTCTTTCCCCTACACATTATTCCCCGAAGAAAAGAAAACATGTTTGGCGTAAAACTTAAAACTTTTGAGCATAAAAGGTGCATAAATTATTGGAAGTATTACCTGAAATAGTGAATGTCTCCCTGCCAAAGGATAAAAATGTAATACCAGACCCTTTCTCTTTTTTTTTTGTTCATCAAATTACCGGCACTTACTTCTGCAAGTCTATAAATTGTTCGCATAAAGGAGAACTTGAACATATAATGTATAAAGATGTAATGACAATATCAGTTAAACTCTATTTAATAAATGTCTCTTGTCTCCAACCGAAGGTGGTAAGAAAATCAAAATATCATTGGGTTTGAAGGCCATTGAAGATTTTAATTTTTTTTATGTTTTGTTTCCTATGAGAATCAATGAATAAAGGGCTACGCCGAGCGCAGCATGATACGACCGCAGCATGTGTCGTCCACTGAAATCTTAAAAAGTGTAATTTAAAGCGAGTATGGACAAACGAAAGAGCTTGACACAATAATTAGAAGGACGCAATAAGGAGATTGACCCAGAAATTAGCTGGACACAAACTAGGGAAAATAAAAATTAGCCCTTATGACTCCTTATGATTCCTCTTTGACCCTTTATAGTGCAGAAACGGTAAGAGCTACGCCCAATCCATTGACACACTGCTGAAAGCTTATATCAAGAGGAATCCAAAGAAAAAAGACCATCAAAATGCGATGAAAAATAAAAATTTTAGGTAATCTGCAAATTTGCAGTTTTGGCCCCTGTGAACCCTTATAGCACAGAAACAGTAAGAGCTAAGCAAAATCCGTTGACATACTACTGAAAGCTTACATCAAG
>MJUU01039584.1:78866-94972 GCA_002080025.1 Modiolus philippinarum
CTATATGCAACAATTCTGCATAAAGATTTGATCCCTAAATCCAAAAATGTAGGGGGAGTTTGCGTCACATGCCACATGTGTCTAATCCACATCTTTGAGTCTTTGTTAAAATTGACATCATGGGGCCTCTTGTTTGCACAAAGACCAATATCAAAAATCCGAAAGCTTATTGCGCATCTACAGACTATATACAACAATTCTATAACAAAATTAAATCCCTAAATCCATAAATGTAGGAGGAGTTTGTGTCACATGCCACATGTGTAAAAATTGACATCATGGGGCCTCTTGTTTGCACCAAGACCAATATCGAAAATCCGAAAGCTTATTGCGCATCTGCAGACTATATGCAACAATTCTACAACAAAATTAAATCCCTAAATCCAAAAACGTAGGAGGAGTTTGAGTCACAAGTGTGACGGACGGACGGATGGAGGGTAAAACATTATCCCCGAACTTTCTTCGAAAGTGCGGGGATAACTATGTTTTTTATTCTTTTCATTATATCATCATCTCTAATGATATCTCATTATAATCATTAATAGTTTATATTGTATAGAAAAAAGAAGGGAAACGGGGAATGTGTCAAACAGACAACGACCTAAAAGGGAGTAATAACAACTCAAAGCCACCATAAGATCTTCAATGAACAGTGAGAAAACCCCACACCCAACGGCAGGTCGGAGTCGGCCCCTGAATAAAGAGTAATCAAGTTCAGCAAAATAAACATCATCCTAGACTCCTATAGACATAAAGTAAACTAACTAGAAAAAGACAAGACACACAAAGGCTTAATAAATTTCCTGACTTAGGACAGGCGCAAACCTGTTGCGGCGGGTTTAAACTAGTTTTATTGGGCCCAAACCTATGTATACTATTTTGATCAACATACTTACCATGGCATATAAATTTTTGAAACCATTAACTAGACTTGGGACTTTTGAGAACTTTTGATTGAATGCATCTGATATATTATGTGCAGGATCTGTAGAGATGATTAGGACTGTTTCTCTTGCCTTAGCCAGCTGTACTGATAAACAACAACTGTAGAGAGATAAAATAGATAGTTTATTCTACTACATGTCATGATGTCATTTATTGAAAAACTCAACTGGAAAAGAAAACAGATATATTACTAAAAATTAATATGTCTAAAACTGTCAAATGAAGCTTGCATCATACTAGAAACTCATCAAAAAGTTTAAACTAATTCACATATTTTCATTGTCATATTTATTGTATTTGAAAATCATGTTTTCTCTGATGCTATGTGATGTTTAAACCGGTTCTGACCAGTTAGATAGATTTTCATATTTAACCTATGTTGAATAAAGCCCCGTGCTATTCAGAAAACAATTCTTGGTGTTTATCATTTATCATAAGAGAAAAGGATATCACCACTTTATTCTGATTATTACCATATTTTATCCACTCTCGATAGTTAAACTTTAAAATTTTAAAATGCTCGGCAAACCTCGCACTTAAAATTTTAAAATTTAACTATCTCTAGAGAATAAATTATGGTAATGACATGTAATGAACGGGATCTTGTGGTGTAATCTATATTTATTATATATTGTCACATGTTATAATCATATGTTAAAATTTACATATTATTCTCATATGAATTACAGATGCTTTCTGGTTATGTTTTGTTACTAGTATCTCTGAAAGATTTTGATACTTCTCTGGTTTTATACATAAGAAAGCATGAGGGACTGACAGGTAGGTGCCCTTCAACTTCTCCAACAAAATTTCTCCTTTCCTCTACCCCTCCCTCTTTTCTCCCATCTCTCCTGCCCTCTTTATCCCGATGTTCCTTTCTTCTGCCCCCTTTATCCCGGTGTTCCTGTCTTTCCTTTTCTACTTTTCTTTTCCCCATTCTCCATTCTCAAAGTTTCCCTCTACCCTTCCTGCTCCCTCAAGCATTATTGTTCTTCAAAAGCTATATTGTTTTCATAATTTCATTTATGCATCTTTAGTTGCAATATAACGTCCCATTTGTTTTCTTACATTCATTAATGGATAAATATTGCTTTTGTTGAATATAAAAAACTTGAGACAAGTTCAGTTTCTTGCCATAATTTTATAACTTGTATATCATAAACAAGATCAGCATTCTGTCAATTTTTTCACTTTAATAATTTCTTTTATCAGTTTTCTAACAAAAAAAAATATCATTTATAAAGCTGAAATCCTATTTATTTTCAAAATGACTGGCAAATATATTTGAACATGATATTCTGTTTTCCTGTAAAAATGTATTAACTTGCTATATAGAGAGAATTACATGTACTCTTATATACTCATTTTTAATTTAAATATCCTCATTTTGTCACAAATATAATTGTTTGTCAAAACTATATTGTTGTTCTTGTGATAGTGACTTCAACCAATGATACATATATTAGTAACATGTAAACATTTTAACATTCGGTACATATTGCCTGTAGCTAATAATATCAGGAAAATGTGTATTATTGAAAGGTCAAGTGACAGGCACAAGTTTCATTTAAAATGAAACAAGTGAAGACCCTAAAAGATGTCTCGCCTGTCCCTACTGGCCTCTAAATTGATGTGAAATCTAAGTGAACTAATCAGAAAAGTGAACATGCTCACTAGACCATGAAATTGAGGTCAAGGACAAAAGTCACCTGCCAGACTGACATGTACTACCCAAGACCAACCTACATACCAAACATTATCAACCTACCTCTTCTATTTATTGAGAAATGGACTTAAGCAGAAAAACTTAACATGGCCACTAGACTGTTAAATTGAGGTCAAGGACAAAAGTCACCTGCCAGACTGACATGTACTACCCAAGACCAACATACATACTAAATATTATCAACCTACCACCTCTTGTTATTGAGAAATGGACTTAAGCAGAAAAACTTAACGTGGCCACTAGACCGTGAAATTGAGGTCAAGGACAAAAGTCACCTACCAGACTGACATGTAGTCATGTACTACCCAAGACCAACCTACATACCAAATATTATCAACCTACCACTTCTAGTAATTGAGAAATGGACTTAAGCAGAAAAACTTAACGTGGCCACTAGACCGTGAAATTGAGGTCAAGAACAAAAGTCACCTGCCAGACTGACATGTACTACCCAAGACCAACCTACATACCAAATATTATCAACCTACCACTTCTAGTTATAGAGAAATGGACTTAAGCAGAAAAACTTAACGTGGCCACTAGACCTTGAAATTGAGGTCAAGGTCACATAACGTTATGTCCGTCAGGCAGCACTTGATTAGTACTACCACTGGACCAAATATGAGGTTCCTACATCAAAGGGTTTTCAAAATATCCTGCATATAGTAAAAGTTAACGCCGTTGCCGTCGTCATACTTTGCACGCATATGTCTCGCTTTCGCGACTTTCGTCACGGGCGAGACAAAAAGGTCAATCATAGATTGCAATCCCCCCGCTCACCTTTTTTGGACCAACACTTAAAAGTTTGGTTATGAAAATGTATATATAGGAATCATCAATAAAAATTCAATTTATAATTTAAGTTATTGCAATCTGACTATTGAAAATGATCATCATTACTATTGGGAATTGAAAAAGATATGGTTGCTAGGTAGAATTCCAAAAAATAACAGGTCGTTAAGACTTTCAGGAAATAAACCAAAATTAGAATCAAAAATTTTTGCAGTTTTTCTATTAAAAACAATGATTCTTAATGTAAGGAATTGAAAAAGAGATGGTTGCTAGGTAGAATTCCAAAAAATACCAGGTCTTCAAGACTTTCAGAAATTTTACCAAAATAAGAATGTATAAGTGTTTTGCAATCTGACTATTGAAAATTATCATCATTACTATTAGGAATTGAAAAAGATATGGTTGCTAGGTAGAATTCCAAAAAATAACAGTCTTTAAGACTTTCAAGAAATTTACCAAAATAAGAATCAAAGTTTTTTGCAATCTGACTATTGAAAATGATCATCATTACTATTAAGAATTGAAAAAGATATGGTTGCTAGGTAGAATTCCAAAAAATAACAGGTCTTTAAGACTCTCAGGAAATTTACCAAAATTAGAATCAAAGTTTTTTGCAATCTGACTATTGAAAATAATCTTCGATAAAATAAGGCACCAAAAAAAGATATGGTTGCTAGGTAAAATTCCAAAAAGTAACGGTTCTTTAAGAGTTTCAGGAAATTTACCAATATAAGAATCATATTTTTGAAATTTAAGTGTTCATACTAGCTGATGACATTAAGGAGTTGCTTAATTATATGATTTCATGTTAGAATTTCAAAAATTATTGGTCTTTGACATTTTCAGGAAATTTACCAAATATGGCACCGAAGCCAATATTATAAATTCTTAACTTGGATTCCAAAAGCAATTCAAGTAATTCCCCATGAAAATGTAAACCACAAAATGAAAATTATACATTAAGTTCCAATCATATGCTGAGTACACTACTTATTGTTTTAAGTTTTTTGGTCCCTTAAGGGTATGCCCCAAGGGGTCATACCAAATGTCTGCTATCATTAGCAAATTAGATAAACATAATGGAACTCATATAGAAAGTTTCAGCTTCCAAACATAAAAACTTCAGAAGATTTTGCATATTACTGGATAACTCTAAATACAATTTTGCTCATTATTCCGCCCTGAGGGTAAAGGAGTAGGGGCGATAAGGGCAGTATTTGGCCTGAAAAATAAATTTGGTTGAATTCACACAATTTTCTCATTGAAATATTCTCTGGGTATGGCTTTTCAGTAAACAGTAACAGTTCTCAAATACTGATGTTTGATTACTGAGTTTTTTAGTGTAGAAGAAGGGACAAATTGAAGATTTTGTCAAAAAATGACAAATTTGACAAACTTTGACTACTTTTTCTATGTAGAAAATATAGAGCACATGCAAGAACCACAAAAATATTTATATGAGAGGTTCAATTCATTTGTACCAATAAGTTGGTAAATTATCTAATTGGTTCTTGAATGTGCTCGATATTTCTGGTGAGGAAAACTGTACGAAAATCTGCCATATTCGGAATATTCCTACGAAAATTCTCAAAAGTTACCCTTTTATGACGTCAGAACTGTACCTATTGTGACGTCATTGGTTCTAGCTTTGATACTTTTTCTGTTAATGTGATCTCAACTTTGAAACAAACCTGAAATAAAATCTTGAGGTGCAACTTAGAAATTCACTGGAATCTTGGGCCAAATCAACCCCTTATCACACCTTGTCCTTTCAAATTTCCCAAACCTTCGACAACTTTTATAGTTTATACTTATTGACTGGTTATGAGGGAATAGCAAGTTTGTTGTCCCCGGGACCCTGACTATTGACCGAGGCATAGCCGAGGTCAATAGTTGGGGGTCAAGGGGACAACAAACTTGCTATTCGCGAATAAACAGTCTTTAAGTGTTTTATTATACTGAAAACACAAGAGTTACAACTTTTGAATCATAACTCTTATTTCTTGTATTTGTTTTCACAACATGTTGTATTCTTATTAAAACGTACACAATTACATCTATTTTCTTTAACAAAATTATAATCTGCTGCAAAGTGAATAGTGTTCATCCTAATATGCATAACCAGTTAAGAGTTGTCACTTGGAAACAACGATTTCAGAGCATTCTGTGTTATCAACATATTTTTTATCAAATGGGAATCACAAATGAACAGTCCAGAAGTATTTTATATTTGTATAAAAAAAAAACAAGATTCACAATTTTCATGATTTTTAAAATATCTTTAAATAATATTTCTTCCATTTCTAGTTTTTTTTTCTAAATTTTGTATTTTTATTAAAACATAAACAACTACATCTTTTCTCATCAACAAAATCTGCTGCAAAGTGAATAGTGTTCACTGTAATTTGCATACCTAGTTTTGAGTTGTCACTTGGAAACAATGATGTCAGAGCATTCTGAATTATCATAAGATTTTTTTTTATCCAATAGGAAAGCAAGAAAAAAGTTCGGGAAAAATATTCATACTTCCAGTCAATAGTCTGAGAAACTAAATAGTTTCAAAATTGGAAAAGGTGAAAAATAGTAATTCTATTTTAGAAATTTTTGTAGTAATGTTCATATACTGAGGTATAATAATGTTACTTATACCCTTAAAACCAGGTTCCTGCAACTAAAGAGGTAGGAGGAGTTCTAGCTGAATCATTTTTTTCGTTTTCTGGATGCCCTAGAGGCCATGCCCTGAGGGGTCATATGAAAATTCTGACGCCCTCTGTGAAGTTGCCACATAATATGTGAGTCGATTCCCAGGTTTCAACTTTCTAGCTCAAATAGCCTTGGAGATTTCTTCGATTATTGGATATTGAGAAAATTCGTTTTCGCCCATAATTTGCCCTTAGGGTGTTTGACAGAAACTCCAAACCCCTAGTGCAGAGTGTGGTGCCAAGTTTCAAATTTCTACCTCTTATAGTTCCAAAGCTATTGGGGAGCACTACACACATACTTACATACATACATAGGACGGACTGCATTACATAATCCCCCACTTTCGCTAAGCGGGGGGATAAAAAATGTAATTTTACACCCCGAGCCTACGCTAAAAAGATTTTCACATTGAAAAAGAAACAATGTTGATAATTGATTGACAGCATACATCAAAAGACTGGTTGTGACAGCACAAACCTGTGAAAATTTTACTTTTGATTGGATAGCTATATGTGAACTGGGACAATTGCAACTACTTAGCCACTTCCACTGCACATAGCAGAATTTCTTCTGAAACGGTTCTATAAACTATAAAAGTTACTTTGTGAGGTCCCATAGCAGAGATTTTTCCCAATCTATACAAAAAAATTCGCAATTGCAAATTAAGGGTAAACACTTCATATGTAAGAAGGCTTGATATCATAGTCAACGGAAATTATGTCCTTAGCTAGCTGTCAGTAACTGCGAGCATTTATCCGGACAGTACCTGTGTGTATTGTCTTCATGTTTTATGTACTTCATTGTAAGGGTACTCGTCTTGATAAGATGGACTTTTTTCTAGTTTGATTTTTATTGTGAGTCTTTTCATGTGTTTATTTTTTAGCCATTCACTACACATAGGGGGAGGGTTTGGATCCAAGAAAACTAGTTAAACCCCACCGCAATTTTTGGGCCTGTCCCAAGTCAGGAATATGTTGGTAAATGGCTTGTCCTTGTCTTCTTAAAAAATTTTAGTTTCTTGATATTTGGGTTGTTGGATGTGGTTTGTTTCCATTGATTTATTTACTTTTACCCTTTGGGCCATTTAGGGCTTGCCATATAGTGTGAGGTTCCTCACTGTCTTGAAGACCGTACGGTGACGCCTAGATGCTTTGTTTTGGGTAGTTTTAACCTGTATATGGGATGTTGTCTCCTTGACATTTACCCCATTTCCTTTCTTTTTCATACTTCCTAAAATGATCAATTTTTTATTGATTAATACTTGAACCATAGAACGGTCTGGCATACAATTTTCATATACCATAGACACATTGCCTGGACATTAGTTTTTTATCTTTGTCAGGTATCAAAATATGTAACTTAGAACCCCAACACTAAATGCATAAAAGGGTACATGTGTTTATATAGTAAACAGTCCAGTAGCTACAAATGTTACCTACATGACATTTGGTAAAAGTTGTTGTGTTTGTGAGACATTGTTGCCAGCCTTTAATAAAACGGTTAAACTATGAGATTGAAACTTACCACAGAGGACAAAGGATATAACAGTTATTTATACTTGATAAACTATTGACACAGGATATATCTTGTCTGCCCAATGCATCGCTAGAGTCTGCACATTGATCTACAGCAGAAGCCATTATAACCAAATTTAAGTCTTAAACTGTGTGCACTACCTGAAGGAATTCTTAAATTTTGATGTGATTATTCATGCATGACTAAGGGGTCAAGGCCATCATCTGAATGTGCAATCAGTGGGTCTCGATGGGGTATAAGCGGGAAGCGGGATTGGCCTTTTTATGCATAGTAGAAATGGGATTGTGGAAAAAAAGAGCACGTGAAAACAGGAAAGGATGCTGAGCATGAAGTGGGAACTATTGAAAATTGAGCCTGTGAAATGGGAAAAGGTGTTCTCTTTAAGAGTCTTCGTAAAATATTCTAATGACTGGTCAACAGGAAAAATGGAGAAAAACTGCCGAGATTTCAGAAAGGAACCCCCATCGAGGCCCCCAATCAGTATGTACTCCTCATGACACAACTGCATGTAAAGTATCAAGTGGCCAGGATGAACAGCAATACACAATTTAAAATTTCAAAGTCAATGAAGCAGAGGAAAAGACATAAAATGCCATTGAAACTGATCTGTACTCATGGTTCTACATACCAAATATAAATGAGCTACCATGAATGATTGCTGTTAAATAGACAACTAGAGGCTCAGACACTGAGCCTGTATCGATGCTGAACAGCAGGATTTTTCGATGTTCTGTTTTTATGTGAATTTCCCATAGGACCAAAATAAACTTTGTTCTGTGCTGGCAGCCATGTTTTCCATTGGATCAGAACAAAATGAGCAATCTTTGTTCAGGACCTGTAAAGTTTGGTTGAATTTGCTTCAGCGGTTTCAGAGGAGAAGAAGAAAATGTAAATTTTCCCATAGGGTCCAATGTTAAACCTTAGTTCCGCGCTGGGAGCCATGTTTTTTATTGGATGGAAACAAAATGAGCAATCTTTGTAAAGAACCTTCTATACATCATTCCTGTAAAGTTTGGTTGAATTTGCTTCTGTAGTTTCAGAGGAGAAGATGAAAATGTGAATTTCCCACAGGGCCAATGTTAAACTATCTTCCGTGCTGGCGGCCATGTTTTTTATCAGATCAGAACAAAATGAGCAATCTTTGCTAAGGACCTTTAGTACATCATTCCTGTAGAGTTTGGTCGCATTTGCTTCAGTGGTTTCAGAGGAGAAGAAGAAAATGTGAATTTTCCCATAGGGTCCAATGTTAAACCTAAGTTCCGTGCTGGCGGCCATGTTTTTTATCGGATCAGAACAAAATGAGCAAACTTTGTAAAGGACCTTACATACATCATTCCTGTAAAGCTTGGTTGAATTTGCTTCAGTAGTTTCAGAGGAGAAGATGAAAATGTGAATTTCCCATAGGGCCAATGTTAAACTATCTTCCGTGCTGGCGGCCACGTTTTTTGTCGGATCGGAATGAATTGAGCAATCTTTGTTCAGGACCTTTAGTTCATCATTCCTGTAAAGTTCAGTTGAATTTGCTTCAGCAGTTTCAGAGGAGAAGAAGAAAATGTGAATTTTTCCATAGGGTCCAATGTTAAACCTAAGTTCTGCGCTGGATGCCATGTTTTTTATCGGATCGGAACGAAATGAGCAATCATTATTAAGGACCTTGAGTATATCATTCCTGTAAAGTTTGGTTGAATTTGCTTCAGTGGTTTCAGAGCAGAAGATGAAAATGTGATTTTTCCCATAGGGTCCAATGTTAAACCTAAGTTCCGCGCTGGCGGCCATGTTTTTTGTCGGATCGGTACAAAATGAGCAATCTTTGTAAAGGACCTTCCATACATCATTCCTGTAAAGTTTGGTTGAATTTGCTTCAGCTGTTTCAGAGCAGAAGATGAAAATGCTATTTTCCCATAGGGTCCAATGTTAAACCATGTTCCGTGCTGGCGGCCATGTTTTTTGTCGGATCGGAACAAAATGAGCAATCATTGTTAAGGACCTTTAGTACATCATTCCTGTAAAGTTTGGATGAATTTGCTTCAGTGGTTCCAGAGCAGAAAATGAAAATGTGATTTTTCCCATAGGGTCCAATGTTAAACCTAAGTTCTGCGCTGGCGGCATTGTTTTTTGTCGGATCGGAAAGAAATGAGCAATCTTTGTAAAGGACCTTCCATACATCATTTCTGTAAAGTTTGGTTGAATTTGCTTCAGTAGTTTAAGAGGAGAAGATGAAAATGTGAAAAGTTTAACGGACGGACGACGGACGACAGACGACAGACGCCAAGTGATGGCAATAGCTCACACTGACCCTTTGGGTCAGGTGAGCTAAAAAATAGTAATGGTGGATTACATGATACCCCACCACGTTTCACAAAATTTCTAAGTTAAAAGGGGCATAACTCCACTATGATGTAGACCGCTGAACCCAAAATCATACTTGGCCTGTATTTTGTGGTAAACAACTAACATACAATGTTTGAAGACAGTATGTTATTTCATTCACAAGTTATGAGTACAAAACCCTAAAATTTCAAAGTTTCAAGGGGCATAACTCCAGAATCCCTTGGACCTCGGAACCAAAAATCGAACTTGACCCAGGTTTTGTGGTAAACAATTTACATACAAAGTTTGCAGACCTTGTGTTATTTTGTTCGCAAGTTATCAGTCAGAAACCGTAAAATTCGCAAAATTTCATAGTTTAAAGGGGCATAACTCCAGAACCCCTTGGACCTCGGAATCCAAAATTGTTCTTGACCTGAGTTTGAAGGTTAACAACTTACATACCAAGTTTGAAAACCTTGAGTTATTTCGTTCACAAGTTATCAGTCGGAAGCCCTAAAATTCGCAAAATTTCAAAGTTTCAAGGGCCATAACTGCAGAACCCCTTGGACCTCTGTACCCAAAATCGAACTTGACCTGAGTTTTGTTGTAATTAACTTACATACCAAGTTTGAAGACCCTGTGTTATTTCGTTCAAAAGTTATCAGTTGGAAACCCTAAAATTCGCAAAATTTCTAAGTTTCAAGGGGCATAACTCCAGAACACCTTGGACCTCTGAAGCCAAAATGGAACTTGACCTGAGTTTTGTTGTAAACAACTTACATACCAAGTTTGAAGACCCTGTGTTATTTCGTTCAAAAGTTATCAATCGGAAACCCTAAAATTCACAAAATTTCTAAGTTTCAAGGGGCATAACTCCAGAACCCCTTGGACCTCTGAAACCAAAATCGAACTTGACATGAGTTTTGTGGTAAACAACTTGCATACCAAGTTTGAAGACCTTGTGTTATTTCTTTCACAAGTTATCAGTCGGAAACCTTCGGGGGACGGATGGACGGATAGACGGACGGACACACGACTGAGGGTATCACATAATACCTCGCCACTTTGTGTGGCGGGGTATAAAAAGTCAGTGGAGTTTGAATGCGATTGCATAGACATAAAACACTACTGAAACTGATCTGCACTGTGCATACCAAATATCAAAATATCATTGGACTGTAACCATGGGGGGGGGATTGATATTATACAGATGCAAGAAAAACTTAAAATTGTGAAACCGCAGCCATTGCTACTGCCTCTTGAATTCCCATTCCTAAGTCTCTTCTATTTCGACTCAACTTGAAGGCTCGACAATAAAAACCTACTAAAACATGGAGGAATTTAATGGTGCCAGTTTTATGTTGAAAAATTATAAAGTGGATGTAAATTTTCAGAAACTATTATACCTATTCTATGAAATGTTACTTTTGTACTACAGTGAAACCTGACTAAACCAAACCCTGTCTAAACCGAACATAATGTAAAGACCCTTTGTGTCAATTTTTGTACGAATAAGAATACTTTATTCACCAATCAAGGGTCCAATAAGAACATTATAGCAAAACATAATTATTACATAAACTTACTTATATCTTGAACCTGTTTGAATTGAGTACCTGTTGGAACAAAAAAATCTTCAGTCCTAAAGCGGTTCTGTTTAGACAGGTTTCATTCAATGTATGGGAACAAAACCTGATATTGTTACTAGGACTGCAGGTACCATCAACTGGAAAAGCATTGGACTGTACTGTACAGTAAACTTGGTACCATTTAAGCTAGTACCAAGTTAACTGTATGGTAACAGTTCAATGCTTTTCTCCATTGATGGTAATCCTAGTACCAATATCCTTTGTACTTCCTATATGTTGTCACTGTATATTTTGTTTCAAATCTTGCTCTTGGCCAGAATTGACCAAAGGAATTATTTTCAATATTGGATATTTGTTTTAATAAGATATGAAGTTTTCATGCCCTTTGGTACCATTTTCTACAATAACTCAGGTCCCGCTGGAACGAACTACAATGTATCTTGATATCGACAGACAATTACCTTTCTAGAATATTTTCCTGTTTTCAAAAAGGTCAAAGGCAAAATCAAAACTCATAAGTAATTTTGGTTTCAGATCCTAAAAGACATACATGCCAACCATCCAAAATTCTCTTGGAAGGGCTGCTTTGGAATTTTGACTCAATTTCCAGGGTGCCAAGAATGTCATTGAAATGTCAGGGATTAAATAAAGTCTTCATTTTAAAAAAAAATATATGGAAACTAATTTTGAAAGCGTTAATTTATAAAAAAGTATATAAAATTTATTCTGTAAATAACACTTTTCTTAAATGGCTTTATTCATAATGAGGTTTCTATTTATCATAATCATTTCAATGTTTGTGATATTTACCTCAATGTCATCATGGTCATAGAATTACTTTTTGTTCTGTGGAAAGCTCTCTCCAATGACCTCAAATTCCTCTAAATCGTTTTTGCTAGAAGGACCCCTAACAGGGCTTTGCCCTGGACCTTAAGCAGTCCCCAGATCCCTTGCCATAGTGTCAGGAATTCTACCTAAAATGTTGGCAATGGCAAGTTTGAAAAAAATAAGAATATGATCATGATTCTGAACCATGGCTGCTCAAGGGCCCTTGCCTTTACAGAAACTGTATACCCCGACATCCCCACTCCCTGGGATTGTCAAGATATATATGTTCCACCTAACAGAAGTTTCTTCAAAAAAATATTTTAAACATTTGAATAATATTTCTTCCTTGCGGAACATTTGTTATAATGTTACAAATACTGTACATGACTGTAATATTTGTTCCATGGGAAAAGATAGTCTAGAACAAGGATTTGTATAGTGAGAAGGATTCGAATCTCGCAGTGATTTTCTATAAAGTGCATTAAAAGCTGGGCCGTATGCGAGATTACAGAATATTACCCACAATGCCTTGCACCCACGCTAATCTTGTTCAGTCAGGAATGCAACTTAAATAAGTTATCACCAAAATCACTTAAATGAGTTACTATGAGTTACTGGCTTTTTTTAAATAACTTATACCAGTTATGAAGCAATAACCTATATGAGTTACAGTCAACTTACTGCTTTGTTAATCAAGGGACATTACTCTGTTGATAACTTCATTCAGTTATTGAAGTCTTTTTTACATTATATTCAGTTTTGTTGAAATTCTGACTTATTGGTCACAGTTAAGTCTATTATTACACATGTATTAAGTACTTCAGATTGACCTCAATCTAATGCTGGCCTGTCTAATTGATTTTGATGAACCATTTCAAAGATAATTGGGATTTAATTTCCCAAGGGTCCAATCTTTATGGGGGTTGGCGCATGTATTTCCTCTCTTTGCGCATTTATAATTGAAAGGTAATTACACAGTTAAGATTCCAAACCATATGGGAAAAACTATTGTTTGTTTGAGAAAAATCTTTATCATAAAGAAATTTGTAATCAAAGTTGGACATTTTCAAGAAATCAACATTTGATAACTTAAATAAGTTATTGCTGAAAATACATGATCACTCAATTCAGTTACACAAAAGCACTTCATTTGATAACTTGAATAGGTTACACCCCTGACTGTTGTTCAATTTAATGGCAGAAAGTGTCATCGCTTCCGAAATAAACTAGCCTGTTTATGTGTTCAGAACATTTATCTAACTGTATTTTATACATATTTAGCGAAGAAAATATAGTTAAGATACCAAGAGAAATAGTTTTCTAGATGGAATTATATGTGTTTCAACTTAGGTCAACATTTCCACCCTCGCAAATGTCACGGTGTTGTCAGTCTTCATCGTATATTATTTATTTGAATCTCCTCCTTCAAAATCAACAATTATGTTATAAAATGTGTTTTTTAGTAATCAAATATGTATGATTTAGTTGCTGAAGAAGTAAAATGATCTTATTTTTCTTGCTTTCGTGACAAATTTGACTTGCTTTGTTTGTGACCGTTTCAAAATTACAAGAGGTTACAGCGTGGTACGACGATTAATTATTTTCCATAAAAGCCTAGACTGGGATATAAAAAGGTATAAAACACACTTCCCTCACTTATTATGGTTTTGTCAATTTGTTGAAGAAATATTAGGTTTGTTGAATAGTTATATCTGGCTTTTATTCCTTTCAAAATATCACGATCTGAAATGCACGCCGAAAAGGACAGAAGGATGGGACTTGAATTTACATAAATTTACATGAAATGGCAGCCTATAAAGGCTCTGATAAGGAAAATCGACAAAGGTACATATGAAATGTATCATATTGTGTTTAGAAAGAAAAAATAAAAGTTGGATAAAGCAATATTTTAATGTGTTTGATAGGTTTGAAGCGAGTATAGCAATTTGTAGTGGCGAGTAAAACGAAATCTCGCTACGGTGGATCTTACTAGAAAATACGAGATGCGAAACCTTCTCACTATACAAATCCTTGTCTAGAATAATTTATCCTTCTGAAAAAATATTATGATGGAACTTCTGTCTGTGACATATGGGTGTTCAGACGTGTGAGCCAGAGACAACTCCAAGCATGCCACAAAACTTATAAAGGAGGCTTCAAATTCACTTGCCTATTGTTTTTATGCCTCTTTGTCATTGGTGGTTCCAGGGGTTAAAATACCCCCCTTTTGGAATAGACAATTGCCAGTTCTGCGATCAACAGAATGAATTTAGCGAAACCCAAAGGGAGGTAACTTTTTGAAAAATCTCATGGGGACAGAATGGTTCCCTGCTTGTGAAAAACAACCAAAAAATAAAGCATTTTTGATTAAACGTCATGATAGTTTAATCTTTAGCAGACGTTTAGCCGGCAACATAATTCAAACCCCAATCCCCAATAGCACTTACCATTCTTTAAAGTGCTGCTTGTTTCAAGTAAAAAAATAAACAACTGCACTAACTTGAACTGTCTTTTCATTGAGTAGAAAAGTATTAAAAATCAAAAATATGCTAACTTACTGCAGAATATCATAAATATTGTGTAGGGCACTACTTTGTCCAGGATGGCTAAGCACGAATTCGAAGACAGTACTTTAAAACAAGTGTGCATGTTTAATGTTTGTTTGTCTGGTGTAGGAGTAATTTCCCTTTCAAGGTTTGACCAAAAAACATGAAATTTGACTAGAACTTGTTTGGACCTTAATTAATTGGCAAATCATCTATTTCGTACAGAATTTTGGGGAAAATGGGAAAATTTACTGGTCCACCTTTTTCGAAGGCTAGATCCATGGATCCACCCGTGTTTGTGACATAACAGGCCAGAAATCTCTCGGGGGAAAAAGCATTAGAATCACACATTTTCGAAAAGAAATGATTGCTCTCTAAAAATTTCAGTTCAATGCTCTCAACGAGAGAAAAAAACACAGTAGGGATACGGTAGTTCATTTGTTGGCAGGTATATGGCATGTTCATGTGTGTCAGTTTGTGGTATAATGGCATACCTTGTAGTTGTTTTCCCTACTCCTCCTTTCCCACCTACAAAAACCCATTTCAAGGTAGTTTGTTCGACAATATTTCTCAAAGAAGGTTCTAGTTCTTCAATATCCACGTCTTCTGATGCCATTTCTGCCATCAGATTCTGTCAGCATATGCATTTTGAGAACCAAACACTGTCAGAACCAATGACAGATTCAGAACCTTCAACGCGCATGGTCATTAGTCATTCATGAGATACGAATAAATACCAAAAAACAGTAGTAGAGCACAACGGATTGTTTATTAAAGACTTAAAATAAACACGGTGTTTTGTCTATTTGATAAATAAAAAATATATATACATGTATATATAATTTTTTGAGTTAAATACACGAGGGACACTCCCTTTATAGAGGTATATGTAGATGTGCCGCTGCAACGGGTCTGTTTTTTTTTTGGCATTTCTCTACTACTAGCTTGTATATCGGGACCAGAGTATATGAAAGTATTGGTAGCAATTTTGTACATCTTGTATATAAATGGGTTCACTAATTAATGACAAATCAAAGGAATCCCTGCTGGTTTCGTTAATTAATCAAGTATATATCATCAGTTAATGTTTAAGAAAATCCCTGCAGTGAAATAAATGTATTTCGTACTCCA
>MJUU01039585.1:20822-31723 GCA_002080025.1 Modiolus philippinarum
TATGAATAGTTGAATACATGTATAGGGTAAGCACACCAAAAATTTATTTGTTGATAAAACCCGCTCTCAAAATAGCCACGTCGTCAGTTAAAGATGTGATTTTAGGCGTGATTGGAAAGATATCCCACTATTCAGTGATCTATAGCACGAGAAAAAAAAAATTCGGTGACCATATAAAAAAATTGTATCAATAAAACAGAAATTCTTTCGCAACATAATATCAATTTTTCACAAAAATTGTAGGATACAGTTTCAAACGACGACAATTTAAAGTGAAAACTTAATTATTGAATGTCCATTCTATAGCAAATTTATAATGGTAACTGAAAGAAGGCGCTTATTTATGTACCTCTCACCTTAAGTTTTTGTCTCGCCCACGACGGAAGTCGCTAAAGTGAGACATAGCGATCCAAAATTCTGTCATCCGTGTCATCGTTAACATTTATTTTATCCTGTGGTTAAAGTTTTCTAAACATCAATATCTTCATCAAATCTTTATGGAATCATTTGACATTTGGACAGAAGCAAGAAAATGGTCAGAAAATTACCTCTAGCTGAAAAATTTCCAAAATTTATTTTTAGTTTTTCTGAAATTTTTCAGTATGTGGACTTAGTTTTTTTGCAAGAAATTTATTTTAGCCCTGTAGTTAAAGCTTTTTAAAAGTCAAATTAAGCTATTAAATCTAATTGGAATTTCACAAAAAGTGGTCAAAAGTTAGATGATGGTCAAAAAATTACCTCAAGCTGAAATTTTTTTTTTTTTTTTTTTTTCTTTTTTTTTTTCCAAATTTGGACTTAGTTTTTTGCTAATAAAAATTCAATGTTAGTTGTTAATAAGTAGAATAGAGTCTTTGAATCTTAATAGAATTACATTAAAATTTCTGCATAAAATGAGCAGATGTGTAACAGGCTGTTGGAATTTTTATTCTGGTTCCAACTTTGGTAAATTTCCTGAAAATGTCAAAGACCAATAATTTTTGAAATTTTGGGATCCAATTACAAATTTTAACAGTGTTTTAGTGTCAAGCATAATTTTGAACACTAAAGAATTAATAAACATGGTTCCGACTTTGGTAAATTTCCTCAAACTCTCCAAGACAAACTATTTTTAGCTCGCCGGGACGAATGTCCGGAGAGCTATTGTCATACCCCGGTGTCGGCGTCGTCGGCATCAGCAAAACTTTAACCTGGCTTGTGGAATTGAGACGTGAGTAGCTAGGATGTTGATATTTGGTATGTGACTTCCTTGTGATGGGATCTTTCTTCTGGTTCTATACTTGTAGACATTTTGACCTTGACCTTGCCCTGAGGGCAATTTTTAAAAAAACTTTAACCTTGGCTCTAGAAGGTAGGCTTTTAGCGTTAGGGTGTTTATATTTGGTATGTAACTTCCTTATGATGAGAGCTTTCTTGTGGTACCATATTTGTAGACATTTTGACCTTGACCTTGCCCTGAGTGCAATTTTGGAAAAACTTTTACCTGGCCTCTAGAAGGTAGGCTTTTAGTGGTAGGATGTTCATATTTGGTATGTAACTTCCTTATAATGAGAGCTTTCCTCTGGTACCATACTTGTAGACATTTTGACCTTGACCTTGCCCTGAGGGCAATTTTTAAGGCAGGGCAGTGTAAAGCCATCTTGAAACTAGTCTGTTTCAACGAGACTCTTACATTTAGGAGACTCCTTTATATGAAAAGAGCCCGAATGGTGCAGACAATCGTCAAAAAACGCGTACGGCTTACCAGTTATTCATACGAAGGAACAAAAAATAATCCATTCATTTGGCGATACAGTGTCCATTTCATGATCAACTACATCGTTTTATGTGTGTATTGTATTTATTTAATATCTTTTGAAAGATGCAATGTTTTTTTAATCTCAGAGGACTTTAGTAGACATTTGAAAATCACGATTCGGTTCATTCATAAAAATTTCCAGCGGCACGCTGTGATTTTACAAGTTTTTATGAATGAATACATAGTAACATCTACTTTCGCTGTTGTAACTCGTAAAAATGTGTGTATTTCTCAATATATATGACTTTGAACCTTTTAATGGTTACATTGACATCTTCTTTACTTAAAAAAGGACCAACCGACAAACTGTAGCTTCGTTTTCTTTTTTGTTTTGTTTATTAATGTCCCGACAGGTGGCGCGTTGTTTTATCTATTAATGGCCATACTTAATTATGACTGCATGACATACGCCATACTTAATTATGACTGCATGACATACGCCGTTGTAAATAAGGGTCAAATACATTTCAAAATAATCCGAAATTACAAGAAATGTTCTATATGGAATACTTCCAATACAAGTAAATTTAAGAATAATTCAATTATGTCAGCAATGAAGTACGGAACAGAGTTCGCGAAAAGTCTTTTTGGTTTGCCGGACATGGGACTGGCAAGTTCAGTTTTTCTGTTAGTCCTACAATAGTTTTGCCGGTCCCACTGCAAAATTTGGTTCGTCACCATGCAGGTGGCGGATACGGGAATGCCCGGTCTATAATGGGTAGTCAGGTTATGATATGGAAAGGCTGACCACAAAACAAACTGTGTGGAGAAATACCAAGCTCCATGTAGTATAAAGACCTCTTGTATATAATTTTTCACTGACTTGGAGTCATATAGAAACCAAAATTTCCTGCCCCTACCCTTTTTTCCAGTGACAATCAGAACTAGTAGCCCTGGTTGTCTCTTCCACCTTTATTTCTTTCTTCTTTGACTTATGCTTTTTTGAATTTATTTAATTGTTCACTTCCTGATATAGCTGAAATATTGCTTCACTGGACGTTACACTATACTCTAGCTAATCAATCATCAAAATTTTGTGAATTTGTTAACCAAGTTAACATGAAAATATGTCTTTTTGATATTTCTAAGAAATGTAGGCAGGGGACTTTTGGGTTCTTGTTTTGCCACTAAATTTAGGTAGCACTTGCACTGACACAAGTTTCTTGTAGCCAACTAGGGAAGATCTGGTTAGTTCCGTGGCGGGAGTATCCTTGACACTTAAATAGGCAATTAGAACTTAGTCTTAATTTGTTGTCAACAGTTAAATTAGTTTTTATTTTTCAAATTTACAATGGCAGCCGTTGCAGGAGTTCAAAGCATACATACGAACGTAACATCAGTTGTGTTTCATACTCGTACCGAGAGTATCTCTTCCATCCCACATTGTCATTCGTTCGAGAAACACCCTTCGCGTCTTTTTCCCTTCATGATTCGAATCTTTAGACATTTTAATTCCTCGGTACTTGCCTTTGCAGCCACCAAACGCTTCCGTGGTGTTGCAAACCCGGTACTACCTACTTTACAAATATTTTTTTTGAACTGGTTTGTTTTAAAATACGGAAACCAGTACCGAATGATACATCTAAAAACCAACGAAAGAAAAGTAACGTACAACGATCGTTTTATTTTGCCGGTCATTAGGACCGTCACGAACAATAAATTTGCCGGACCTAGCCGTTTTTTGGCAGTCAGGACCGACGATTTTCGCGAACTCTGACGGAAGGTTTAAACTTTATCTCCGACGGCGTTCCTAATCACAAGCGTAATCAAGTATAACACTTGTACTGGTATGATTTGTTACAACAGGGGGAAGCGCTCGCTTCCTGAATTTTCATCACTTGCTGTAATTCCTTCTTTTGTAGTAATTCATTTTACACGTTGTGTTGAAACAGGGGTGAAATCTGTTAGTATACTGCGTCAAGAACATGTTCACAAAGGCAAGAGGTTGTCATCCGTCATGTCCCAAGTTAAATCGTAGTCGGGTATAAGAAAACGCTCCATGCTAGATCACGAAAGTCAAATGCAAAAACGTCAGTTGAAAACTCACGAGGGGCCTGATAAAATTATACATATTATTTCATAGTAGATCTAGTTCTAGATCTACATTCTGACACCAAGATGGATAATTGTTTTTAGTCATCACTGTATAGCACTTGATTTATTGTGATCTAAATTTGGGGAAAATTTTAACATGCGCATCCAAAAAGTGGCAGAATAATCGGTGTTTTAATGGTGACCGCAAACTTGTAGAAGTAGAAGTAGAAGTTATAACCTTTAAAAGATTATAAGTGGCTACAAGCATTTCGGCGTCTAGTGCTTTGCTCCAACAGAAAAAAAACTGATGTGCATGTAGATAAAAAATACAAATATGGAATGCTCTAACAGAGATCCATCATAAGAAGAAGTCTGCAACCCATTCAATATGTTTTGGAAGGTGTTGACCCCAGATAAGGCCACAGAGACTTGCTACGGCCTACAAAAAATGTTTGATAGTAAAAAGTTTTTTTTCTAGGCTGGGAGCAAGTGCCACTCCCTGTGATAAGGCCGTTATCAGTAAAATCCTCTAAAGGTGGTTCCTTCAGATCTCGTTCTTGTGAATATCAATGTAATCATGTAATCATGAAAACAAGTAATTGTTTTAATCACAGTCAAATAGTCATCAAAGTGATAACATGACAAAATTAGAAATATCAACATTAGTCAAGCCACCGAGTGTAACACTTGTTTGGAATACTTACAAGTACCAACAAAGAGGAACAAGGCAAAAGAATGTAAATAGAGTTTACTAAATTGCCAACAACCCCATACAAAAACTGAAAAGACGACCCAATTAACCGGGAAGGAAAACTTTGGATTTAAATTCCTGAAAAAATTACATGCCAAGATTTCAGCAAAACAGTAATAATTACAGGACTTCTGTGAATACCCAGGAACCTGTCTTAACAGCATTCCATGCTTTGATTAAAAAAAAACTTTAACCTTGTTTCTAGAATTAAGTTGTTAAGTGATATTGTTTACATATTTGGTATGTGACTTTCTTGTGATGAGAGCTTTCTGATGGTACCATAGTTGTAGACATTTTGACCTTGACGTTGCCCTTAGGGCAATTTTTAAAAAACCTTAAACTTGCTTCTAGAATTAAGTTGTTTAGTGGTAGGGTGTTTATATTTGATATGTGACTTTCTTGTGAAGAGAGCTTTCTATTACTTTCCAATTTATTATGCATTGAGGTTACTGGAATCCCCGGCGAGCTATGTTGTCTTCCGACAACTCTTGTTTGAAGTTATTCTCAGCAACAATACTTTTTTAATAAATTTGAATCAAACAAACATTTTTAACAATAAAATTGCAAAAAGTTTTTGATTTCAATTTCAGGTTCCATTCCTGGAACTCTCAAAGACCAGTTATTTTTTGGAATTCTACCTAGCAACCATAACTTTTTCAGTTCTTCATTTTCAAAAGTCAAATTGCAAAAATCTTCAATTCTTATTTGGGTAAATTTTCTGAAACTCTCAAAGAACTGTTATTTTTTGGAATTCTACCTAACAACCATATCTTTTTCAATTTCTTACAGTATGAATAATTATTTTCAATAGTGAAATTTCCAAAATCCTGGATTCCAGTTGTGGTAAATTTCATGATATTCTAAAAGACCAGTTATATTTTTGGAATTCTACTAAGCAACCATACTTTTTTGTAAACATTTCATTGAAAACGGTCATTGTACAAATTTTTTTTATTCCAATTTTCATATGAAAGTCTCAAAGACCAGTTATTTCTTGTAATTCTACCTAGCAACCTCATCTAAATATAGGTCAGATTATAATGACGATGTACTGAGCGGGCGAGACATTAGGTTCCGTGGAACCTTTACAAATTTTTTTGATTAGATCATTTTTTCAGTAGCAATAAGTGGTAGGTCAATGATATTTGGTATATAGGTTGGTCTTGAGTAGTACATGGCAGTCTGCTGTATGGATTTTGTCTGTGACCTCAATTTCATGGTCCAATGAACATGTTTAGTTTTTGTGATTAATTTAGTTTCACAGTAACTTTTAAGTGGTAGGTCAATGATATATGGTATGTAGGTTGGTATTAAGTAGTAAATGACAGTCTGTCATATGGCTTTTGTCCTTGACCCCAATTTCACGGTCAAGTGAGCATGTTAATTTTTATGTGATTAGGTCATTTTCTCAGTAACTAAAAGTGGTAAGTCATAATATTTTTGGTATTTAGGTTGGTCTTGGTTAGTACATGACATTAGTTTAGTTTCTTGGGAGCTCTTAGTGTTAGGTCAATGATATGTAGTATATAGGTTGTTAATACATAAAGAACGGAAAAACCGATATTTCACTGAGTGAAAATAGGACTCTCTATTTAGGACTTTGAAAATTTGCACTGTTTATCATGTTTTCTTTGTCTGTTTAATATCAACCACTCATTGTAACCCATTTATATAATTGGTTTGCAGTTGCATTATCATGATTGAGATCAGTTTCAGAGTCATTTTCTGTCGATATCCCTGCATGAAACATGCTTTAAAGACTGAAATTTTGAATTGTTTATTACTGTTCATCCTAGCCACTTCATATTTAACAGCAGTTTCATACTGATGATTATACACATTCAGATGACGGCTTTGACTCCTATATCATGCTTGAACATATGAACATTGTAGCAAGCAGGTAGTGCACACAGATTAAGACCTACATTCATTACTATGACTGCTGCTGAAGATCAATGTTCAGATTCGTGCGATGCATGCGTAAGGCGAGATCCTGTGTCAACATCATTCCTGTCAACTCACCCGTTTTCTGTGGGTCAGACCCGATAATTTTGGCTATGACCCGACAGTTTTCAATCACCCCATCAGGTCGTCAAATGACCCAAGAATTGTAGTCATCACCCGTATTCACCCGGATTTGATTTCCGGTAACGTTTTGTGTATTAATGTTTATATTAGCTCTATCGGATTGGAATGAGAGGAATACTGTATCCTATTGTTATAATTAGCCGTTAGGCAATGGGGAGTTTGATGATGAAGCCTTTTTTTAGAATAACTACATTCATTAAGTGTGCTGGGAATGTCTTCCACTCAATGGAAAAGACTGATTTCTGGACCAGCAATGTTAATGTTGTCAACAACCCCACAAAACGGAAAAGCTTTACAAGTGTTCGTGGTAGAAATAAAGTTTGATTGGGGCGTTGGGTAAAATCAAGCGACCTGGTGATTAGTAATTCAGACAGTGAACTTTTTCAATAGTTACAACGATCAACGATCAACAATGATTTTATTTCAGAATTAAAAATTGGCACATTATGCCCATTGCAGTTTTAATTTGGTTCAAGTAAAAATCTTAATCCGAAAATGTAAAACAAAGCCAAAGGTATTCAATGGACATGAAATTTAATTATTATGTCTGTTTATTGAGTTTTAAATAACTTAATATCGAAGTTACTGTGAATTTATTTCCTGCATATGCGCATTTCGACAACTTATGTCTCTTCAGTGCAGATAAAATCTAAATTTTTGGAAGACCATTAACTCAAAAGATGTTCAAAACCTGATAGAGAACAAAGTATGTAAATAAATTGATCGATAAGTAAATAATTAGGTTGAAAAAAGTTAGTCGTGCATTTATAATAGAATAATTGGGACAAAAAAAGTTCGTCACACGTTATGACCTGATTTTTTCCATCCAATGCAGGTCATGACCAGATTTTGGGTCATTGAAGGTTGACAGGTATGCAACAGTTTATGTTGGACAAACACTTAGCGAGGGGGTTATTTTGTGTCCAAAGTCTTTTGTGTTTGACAACATCATTGTTTTTACCTATGATACTTCCACACAAAACTATTCAGGTAGGGGAAAATTTCACAGATTTTCTTGAATGTAAATAAGAGAAAATTACCCCCCACACGAAAATTTCAATTTTGACTGGTACTTATTTATAAACATTTTTATTTTCAGTATACAAAGTAGCTAGAGGAAGAAAGGGGAAGTTTCCAATGAAAATATTTGCTGATTTGAGACCTAAAAGGAAGGAAAGATATTCTAAGATGTTTGTTAACCAGAGATATGATAAACGTTGTACTTGTGATCTCATGAATGGAAAAGCAGGTCAGTTTTTCTTCACATTATACATTGAAAAATCAGTTGTTAAACCAATGTGATAAAGTCTTGTGTATACACTCAGGGGATGTGCATGATTAACCAGTTGATATTGAACTTCGTGTGAGATCATATTGCTTTACAATAACTTTCTAATTAATAAAACAACCTAATTTCAAATCCTTTTTAGCTATTTAGTCATGAATGTTACTCATACTGATGAAAAATTATAGAAACTAGAAAATAAATCACTCCATAAATATTATTTCTTGTCATATATAACAATTGTACCCAAAAAATAGGTTTTCTAATAAGTTACAATATATCACTATAAATAAAAACTTGGGAATTTGTTTCAACTAGACTGAATCTGCAGATTGATAAAAAACACAAAACCAATGAAAAATGAAAAATTTTAATTCAACAGAAATAAAATAACACAATGGCACATGTTGGGTATCTCTGAATGGAGTAGACTTTCAGATCTATCCTTTAGAAATGATTTAGCTACCAAATATTATCTACCTGTCATAAGACTTTAGGGTCATTCGTTTTTGTGAGAAAAAAAATTACAAATTCTGTTTTTTTATCAGTTTCCTCAAAAGGAAACAGTACAATTTTTACAAAAATAACACAATATTAAACATTGATCTGACAAAGTACAAAGGAAGAACTACTACACAACAATTAGACACACAGATTTGTCCTTATTTTATATGCACTCCTCCATTTGTGTCTCGACAGTTACATGGTACATTTGCTTTGTTTGAGTTTTCATCATTAGTTGTAACAAATGTTATATTTTCATCAATGCTTCAACTTTTTAGCATATACTTCACAAAACAAGTTGCTTGCACATGCATGTGCATTAAGGTTAGGGTAGATAACTTCTAGCAGTGATGACTCCCTGGCTTATCCCATATTTCAAGGTCTAGATTTATTTATTCATAGGAAGCGAAGCTTCCATATATTTTGGAAACTGCAATTTTGTTCACAATACTATGAGTTGAAAAAATCCCTGCGTCGAGAGTTATCGTTCTTGGAAATATACGCAAATGGGCACATCAATCTTTCACAGAAGATTTCTAAAATATGTGTAATANTAGGCTTTGTAATCAGGGCATAAAATACATTTGAAGATATAAATCACATTAACAAAGAGTATGAGTATTTCTTGTCATATCTCAGTGATGTCTATTTGATTATGATATTGTTATTTTTCAGGTAAGATATTGGTGTTCCAGAGAGACAAGACTTACTACGACAAAGTAACTAACACTCTGGCTATAAATGCAGGAAGTACGATAATCAAGAGAAGTAAGGCATTGGAGAAAGAAATATTTCGTCTAGTAAAGACGAAAACATGTCAATAAACATTTTATACTACTTTGGAATACAATGTTACATGTATAGGCTATATATATATATTTGAATGGTTGAATCCAAGGAAATAAACATTACCTGTGTTTTTGTTTGAAATCAAGTTATTTTATGAGATGATTAGTTTTTACTTAGCATACTTTTGTAAATAAATCTTATTTTGAAAGGTTGAATCAAAATTCATTTTACAGATTTTTTTTTTGAAAACTTTAAGATACTGCTGTTATATTTTATTTTATCATTTCTTTTTATAGAAAATAAAACATCTTTTTATATGAAATTATTTTATATTCATTCTAATTGTAGTGATTTTCACAATTTTTTCATCAATCAAAAGATATAATTTTTGCATTAAGAATCAGGGAATTGTTATTGATAAATACTCATGTTACTATGGCTATCACATTATTATTGAGCACATTTTATCATTTTATAAATACGGTAGTAATATTGTCATGTATATCCACTTGTTAACATCCCACACAAATGTAAATGAATATATTGTATCAGGAAATGATTTCAGATTTATCATTTTATTAAATATCAATAAATGTGCAAGTTGTCCATTATAATGTCAAGGTTCCTTTACAATGATCAAATCTTCAAACAGCTCTTTTTCAATGATCAAGTCTCTAAACAGTTCTTTTACAATGATCAATGCTCCAAACAGTTCCTATACAATGACCAAAGTTGCCATTCAATTAATCCCAAAATGTTACTGTGTTGTTGAAACCCCAAACAAATCTATTGCAATAAGTATCTTGAAGCCATCCTATTACAATGATTGAATCTCCAAACAGTTTTTATACCACAAAATCTCAAGTCAGTACCAACATCATTGAATCTCCAAACTGTTCTATACAAAGAATAAATCTGCCTTATACTGGCATAAAATGTTGATAACTATTGTTTATGATGAAATATGTCCACATCAAGTCTTTAAGATGACATAAATGATAATCAATTTATGCCTTCTTTTAAATTTTTACTTCCGTATCTGTCAGATACTTTCAATATAATTAGATTATTATTTTTCATTGTTGTGTAACTACTAAGACTTTTAAAATGTGAAATAACTACAAAGACTAAACTGAAAATTTGTGCATTTGTGAAAAATTTGTAATTATTAAAAAGAAAAAAAAACAACAAAAAGATGAAGACAAAGCTATTCTCTTATGAAAACAATATCCAAAGTAGTATTGATAAAAGTATTTAAATAAAACAATGAAATTTTCCTTTCATAACAGCTTCTTAGGAGTTTTAGGACGGAAATAATCTAGGGAATAAATATATACTATTAGTAATTTGTTTTGCGAGTATGGAATTCTCAGCTTGTATTGCATCGAGTGCGAAGCACGAGATGCAATACGAGCTGAGAAATCCATCTGAGCAAAACAAATTACTAATAGTATTTTTATCACTAATTTTTTAATTAATATATACCAGATATATGTTTCTTTTTCGATTGAAATATTTTTTTTAGGTTAAACATGTAATTTTTAGTTAAATGTAACGTTTTTTTTGATAGGATTATTTTTTTCACGAAACGTCACGCGACATCATATTAATACGCTGTTGCTAACGTTCCATAGAGATTGACGATAATATGTTCA
>MJUU01039585.1:42518-54506 GCA_002080025.1 Modiolus philippinarum
TTTGCTATATATATATATATATATATATATATATATGTGTGTGTGTGTGTGTGTGTGTGTGTGTGTGTGTATGTGTGTGTGTCAATGACCATGTATTTTAAAATCAAAATTTGTTAGGATAGCTTTCTCTTTTCTTTTATATCGCATGTCCCAATTAAAATGAAAGGATGCGGAATAAATGCACATGAGAAAAAGTCTCTACAAATAAATGGTAAAACAAGCAAAGGAACAACGCTTTTGTTGTCTCCATCTTGGAAGTCACCATGAGGCCTTCAACAATGAGCTTGATTCATACCTAATAGTAAGGCACAGACAGTCCTTACCGGTATCAAGTGCGCAAATATTTGTATTTACACCGGAAGTCTGGAATTGAACCCAAAGTATTCATCAGTATTAAATTCTGTGGTGGCCGTGAATGGACAATATGTTTTTGGAAATGCTCATTATTTGAAAGCTTCACTATTTGGGTATGAATTAAAAAAAAAGTTGGAATTTATTAGCCACTAATTTCCTGAATATTTGGCTGAAATGAATTGTAGGTGAGGGGAAAAAAATATTTCTCCATTTTGTGCGGAATTATAAAGCTTCCATAACAACTGCAAATTAGGGCAATTTCCGCCGCATGACCATATTGTTTTTTTCTGCTAAAATAAATATTTTATCTGTCTACTTTCAAAATCTGAAAACCATTTTCTGGAAATTTATACTGTGTTATCACAATTTATTCTCAAACATAGTAGGACCCTATGGGAAAATGCATTGTAAATATTTGCGCACTTGATACCTACCATCGGTTTGGACTGAATTCATTGCCAATTCACGGTCAAGCTTGTTTGCATCCGCCCAAGTTGAATGCATCGGCTTTTGTTGTTACCCCCAAATAAACTATGGTGTCGTCTGTAAACAATCTCACTGCTGAGTTTAGACCACATGGCATATTATTTAAATAGAATAGAAATAATGAAATTAGAGTCTACGTTGATATAGTTGAAAGTTTTTCCATCAACATCTATAGCTAGAAATCTATCAGACAAGAAATTATACATATCCATACATTTCCCCCATAGATTCCATATTGATCTAGTTTATGAACACCTAGAATGTGACTCACCCAATCGAATATTTTCGAGAAATCCAATTTATTTACCTGCTGATGTTATGAATTCGTTAAACTGTGTTTCTCGTGATCTTTTATTCCCGACGCCGTGTTGTAATGGGTATAAAATGCATGCTCATTATATTGCTGGCAACTATATATGTTCAATAAATTTGCAGCAGATGCATTATTAGAGATATTTGTCTATATTTTTCGGGGTTGATCCATTGAGTCCCAGGTCCGATTTGGATCTTTACTTTGTTGATCTATTTTCGATATCTGTATATAAGGCTATAAAGAGCTTGATAAGCTTGTTTCTTCTGGTTGGTAGATATCTGGTAGGAAATTGATCCCCATTTTTTCAGTATGCATTTGGTTTTGTCTGTTTTTGACTTTTTAACATTCTCTGGTGGCTTGTTCCAAGCCAATCCACTATTCTTTGTGAGAAGGTAAATGTATAATATTTGTCCCACGATGTTTTCATACAATTTTTGCTATGATCCCTTGAAGGTGAAAAGTTCTGTTGCAATCTGTGTTCCATTTGGTTGTCTTCTGTCCGAATGGCGTCCCTTTTCTTACTGTAATTTTGTACAGGAAAGTTAATGTGTTTTCTTTTTTTTTCGTCACTAGGTTTATATTTTCATTCCATCTCAGTTATTTATGTATTGTCACGCCTAGGTATTTTGTGGAGTTTACTACATCTATAGTGCATGGAAGTTGGTGTTGCGTGAGTGTGGGTCTCGATTGGGTATAAGCGGGAAGCGGGATTGGCCTTTTTAAGCAATTCGGTATTCAAAATAACATATATAACACAAGCTCTATAGAAATTTTTACCGAATATAAAAACGTATAAATAACATAAAAACAACACACCGGGACAACACATCGCATGTACATAAAAATACAAACGCATAGTATATAAAACTACATGATAAGAAGTCAACGATATATTGATTGAAACGATTTTGAATCAAAAATTTCATTTGAAACTAAAAATTCAACATTTAACCCCAAAATTCAAAATAAGAGACTGCAAATGCAAAACACTTTTCAAGTTCAAAGTTCAAAAGCTTTATTTATAATATAACAATACAATACCAGTAGTATAAGCTCTTATTAGCTTTTCGTCTATATAAAAACTTAAAAAAAAACAAAAGCACACGCAATACATAATTAAGACAATATTCAAGACAGTTACAGCACTTTAAAACACACATAGCACATACCATTAAAGAAAATCACTTAAAGCAAATAAAAGCATCATGCATAGCACATAACACATATCATTTAAGAAGGCACAAACAGCAAATAAAAGCATGATACATACATGAAGCAAAGGCCATACAAATAAATAACAATACACATAAAAACAAAAGCATGATGGCACAATTTAGAAGTTAAGACATAAAAGCTGTAATTTGCACAAACATTTATCATATAAAAAAATTAAAAGCGGCTAACTATCAATGAATGCCAGCAAAAAAAGTAAGAAAGCAGTATAAGCAAAGCAACCCATTTATCCAACTTTTTAATAAAATATACATTACAGGTAAAAACTGAAAGTTGGTTAAGTGGGAATAGGCAGTATTACTAAAACAACAAACACTAATTAGAGCTTGGGTAAAGTGTTGGATAAAAAATATGCTAGAAAATTAAGTCCTGGTAAAAAAAAGTACTATATTATATTTATGTTATGTCATGAATTTTATAAAATTGCTTGAGTCCTTTGATTTTTTTTATTAGTTATCTTTTTTTTAAATTTTTGTCCTTCTTGTTTTGCGTTAATTTGTATTTTTTTTTTACATTAATTTTGTTTTTGCTCTTATTTTTTGTTTTTGTTCTTATTTTTTGTTTGATGTTAATTTTGTTATTTTGGAATATCTTTGCATTTTTCATTGTGTAATTATCATTTGATGCCACTGCTGGTGGACTGTTAGTCCCCAAAAGGTATTCGCTAACCCAGTAGCCAGTATTTCAGTGCTGGTCCGAAAACCAATTTTATTTTTTGTTGTTGATTTTTTTCTTTTGAAGTAGCCTTGCCTTTATGGTCATTTGATACTAAATATTAATAAATAACAAAATACCGAGGTTATTGTAAATTTAGGTTATGCATATCCGCATTCGACAACTTATGTCTCATCAGTGCAGATAAAATCAAAACATTTGGAAACCCATTAACCGAAATATGTGTAAACGCTGATAGAGAACCAATTACCAATAGGATCTCAATAGGAAAGCCAAAATAAGCTAAGGACAGAGCTAACTACATAGGGTTTAACAAATTTTCTGAAATTTTGATATTACAAATTTTCAAATAAATCCATGAACCGGAATATGTGTAAACGCTGATATTAAACAAATTACCAAAAGATTATTGAAAAAAAACAAAGAAATATTTGTTTAATCTAGTACATAAATTAACATTTCCACGGGTTTTGCTGTATCTTGATAGTGCTTCTCAGTGCATTTCCAGTAGGCACGTTCTCCATCTCTGTCCTGTTTCCCTGTTCCGTGACATATCTGTAGCCATTTACTGCTACGTGATGACCATTTGCAATGGCCGGGGGGTGATAACACAGGCACGGAGCCCATGTATGTTGAGCCCGGAGCCCATGTATGTGGGGCCCGGAGCCAATGTAGATGGATCCCGGAGTTCTCATGAGTGTTGGAACCCAGAGTTCTAGTGTTGCCCGGAGTCTTAGTGTCTTAGTTGTCTTAGGAGCCTGGAGCCTTAAGTCCAACGTTTAAAAAGGTTAGAGTCCTGAGTCCAGAGCCTCTGTAATTCCCCAAGTGTGTTGAATATAATCTACTCGTGCTTGTGCATTTGCCATAGTTAGACTGAATATGGTTTGTGGCTTGAGTGCATTTGCTAATATGCAAAGCAAATAGCGTTGAATTGCTATTGATTTTCAATGGAAGGCTTGGGCGATTTTGCCTAGAATATTTGTTTTTACGAAAATCTCAAACAAATTATTTATTTTCACCAAATGTCCCTTCAAATTTTTCGGTTGCATTTGCAACAAAAAAATTATTCTTCGAATCAAAATTAAATTATTTATTTTCATGACAAGTAGGATAAGAATATTTACTGTCACTGGCACCAAGATTAAATTATTTATTTACAAAATCGCCCAAGCCTACCCCTGAAAATCAAATGGTTGTCCCCGAAAAATATTTCTTTTTGATTTTTGATTTTAAAGTAATATTTACATTTTTTTTTCCTTTTCCATAAAAAACTGTATTTATTGGTCATATTTTAAAAAAGTTTTTAATTTTTAATTAATTGACATGTATTTACTTCTTTTTATCAAATTGTAATATTAAATCAACAAGAATTTTATCCATGTTTATCAAATTGTGATATTAAATCAACAAGAATTTTATCCATGGAACAATTTTTTTGTTAATTAATTTCCTGACTCATTATTATTATGTACTAAATAAACATACCCCTAGGCAATTAAATAAAAAGTTGGATAACTGGGAATAGAGATTTTTAAAAAGTTGGATAAGTGGGAAGACACCAATTATTTACATGCACTACAGTGACATGACTGTTGCCAGACCAGGTACTTATTTAGAAAATTGATTACTTGTTTCAATTCTAAAATTGCTTGTATATTAATCATTTTAATTTCTCGAAAAAAAAAAATAAAACTATGATTTATCAGTTTAACATAATTTTCTATAAATTTATGGTTCAGTTACAATTGGAGTCAAAATAAATTATCAAATTACGTCTATTTCTTTGAAGGGTGCACTTGATTTGGTCGGTGCAGGGACTATATATTTAGCTATGTCGGCGATTGCTATTTTGTCTTTAAACACACGTAAATAAATGTCTCTGATTGAAAAGTCAATAAATGGTAAGAATTTTAACATTAACATTTCTCTCTTTAAATATATAATATCTAATGAAAATTAAATATACCTTTAAACATGGTGTTGCGTGCGGAAGTAGAATACTTATTTTATGGAGACCACAAATATCGCGGGAAAAATTAAAATGGCGACGAAGAGAGTTATGTACAGACCTGCTCCTCAAGAGAACGTCGGACAGAGACGAAACAGGCATGACATGTCCAATCCCATGCCATCAAAACATTTCCCCCTACCAACACAACACAATATGATAATTCTTTTTGATCAAAACCGTTCCTATTTAGCAAGAATTAACTGAAGCTATCACTTGAAATGTAAACAAAGGGGAGATAATTTTCCTTTGAATTGGTTTGGAACACTCCAATTTTCAATTCAAACTTAAATTTAGAGTCCATTTATTACAAACACTTAAATTAAGCTTTTGTGAACTGTTGTACCGACTACAAGCATAGCAATACATTCCCTACATGAATTTAAATAAAAATTTAATACAAACAAAGCACATACATAACTGCGTGAGATATAAGGGTAGCCTAACTCGTTGAGTTAGGGAAGATCTTCTTTGAATCTTCTTTGGCTCAGTTGAGCGCTGCCTTTGGATCTCCATGTCATGGGTTCGATCCCCACCAGTGCCATGTGATTTGACCATCCTTGTTACTTCACAACATTGGCGCTGCGAGCACTTACTACTGATGGAAACTGGGTATCCCGAGGTGAAAATCTGCCAGTTCAGTCACCCGAGGTGACAGTGTTGATGTAAACATGTATATATGTAAATAGTTGAGAGATGAAGGCAGAGAGGTTCCGAGTGAGGTCACATTCCACTCTGTGAGTGAGCCATATGCCACTCTTGTGTCATCAGGATGTTTCCAGTAGTAAGAACCTGTGATACTCTGCAGGATGGTCACACCCTCCAAAAGAGAAAAGGGGGAGGGGTGTAGTGAAACTGAGATATAAGGGTAGCCTAACTCGTTGAGTTAGGGAAGATCTTCTTTGGCTCAATTGGTTAGAGCGCTGCCTTTGGATCTCGACGTCGTAGGTTCCATCCCCACCAGTGCCATGTGATTTGACCATCCTTGTTATTTCACAACATACATGTGGTGGTTTAAAAAAACCCAAACAAACAAGCTCTGTAGAGCTGTTTAACCCAACATATATAACAATAGCATCATACATATATGTACTACTGTTTAAGCACATATAAAAGCAAAGCATACAAAACTTATTTGTTATTGTAAAGACAACCGTCATGCAGATAAAAAAAAGGCAATAATCTAAAACTAGAGCACAACATATGCAACCACATAACATACAGATCAAATTTATAAATTATATTATACATTTACTTGTGTACATCTGGGACTAATATAACAGTGATTTGAAACTTTTTAACACACCAGTTTAATCAAATAAAAGCGGTGTCCCGGCTACGATTTTCGGTTGTAATTTTTAATTCACTCAACATAAAATCATTCTGAAAAATTTGCCGAAAAGCATTTTTATCCCATATTTACAACATTTAAATTTTTATTCAAACAACAATGAAATTCTTATAAAAAATGGGTAATAAATGCACCATGGGTTGTTTTCTTGTGTAAAGAGGTCATAAAATTATCGAGAAACCGTCCAATAAACAAATGACAATTATCGGTGATTAATGAGTGTCAGAACAATGAAAATAAAGAAAAATGGCTAACTTTAACTCGCAAGTTTACATGTCAAATTCCATCCTATAATTAAAAAATTATGCCAGGATAAAGCTCTTTGTATTGGCTTTATAGCCATATATAAATTATTCAGGAAATTTTTTTAACAGTGCTGATAAATTTTGACTGATGTGACCATGCTCATGCAATTTTTAGAAATAAATTTTGGAGTTCGAAGACTAAACTTTTCTCTGTGTATTTTAAAACTAAATTTTCAACTAAATTTAAAGAAAATATACCATGATTAGCTCACCTGGCCTAAAAGGTCATGTGAGCTTTTGCCATCACTATGCGTCCGTCGTCCATCTATCTGTCTGTCCGTCTGTCTGTCAACAATTTTAAAAATCTTCTCTTCTGAAACCACTGGCCCAAATGTAACCAAACTTGGCCTGAATCATCATCAGGGTATGGCTTCTCAAACTGATGTTCAGTTTGTCCCTCTGTCGAACAACATGGCCGCCACTGCTAAAAATAGAACATAGGGGTAAATTGCAGTTGTTGGCTAATAACTTGAAAACCGTTACAGATATCAAAAATCTGACATGGTGTAAAAATGATCAGCATGATGAGATCTATCCACTTTGCAATTTTGAAGAAAATCTGAAACCTATCTCGGAGTTATAGCCCCTTTTCTGTTAAATTTTCAAAATTATTGCATTTTTAGCTCATCTGGCTATGCCAGGGTGAGCTTTTGCCATCACTTGGCATCCGTCGTCCGTCCGTCCGTCATTAGCTCACTTTCAAAAATCTTCTCTTCTGAAACCACTGGGCCAAATGAAATCATACTTCAACTGAATCATCACTAGGATATCTAGTTTCAAGTTTGTTATTTTCTATGGCCTAGGTCAAACAACATGGCAGCTGTTACTAAAAATAGAACAGAGGGGTAAATTGCAGTTTTTGGCAAATAACTTGAAAACTGTTGCATATACCAAAATTCTGACCTGGGGATAAAAACGTTCAGCATGAGAAGATCTACCCACCCTGCAATTTTGAAGAAAATCTGATGACCAATCTAAGAGTTATTGCCCCTTTTTCAGAAAATTTTCAAAATTTTGATGTTTTTGATTTTTTATTTAAAAAGCTATAACAGATAGAGGTATAGTTTAAATTGCAAAAATGTTCAGCATGTCAAGTTCTACCCACATGGAAGTTTTGAGGAAAATCCAAATACTCTTATAAGAGTTATGGCCCTTTATTGGTCACATTTTTCGTGATTTTATACTTTTTGTCCTATATTTCAAAAATGCTGTGAGATACAGGTCAAGTAGAAATTCCAAAAATATTCAGCATGTCAAGGACTACGTTTTATTGAACTTGGTCAAGTTCTCCTGCCTCTTTCAAGATGGTTGCCAGTGGGGAACTTAGTTTACCATTTGACCCTATTGGAAAACATTTCCTTAGATCTCATTCTGAAAAACTGTTAGGCTAATTGGAAGCAAACTTGGTCAATAGTCTTTAGTTGGTTCCTTTTAAAAATGTTTCCATCAAGTCCACATCATATCCAAGATGGCCGGGAACAAAGTTTAGCATTAGACCCTATGGGAAAGCATTCAAAGATGTTTGAAACAACAATGCCAATTTTATCCGAACTTGATTACAATAGTCCTTGGTTGGTGCCCTTCAAAAAATATGTAGACAATTAAGACTGCTCTTCATACAACATGGCTGCCAGTAGGGAACTTAGTTCAACTTTGTACCCTATAGGAAAACACATTCAAAGATTTCTTCCTTAGAAACTACTTTGCCAATTGGAACCAAATACATGAAGTGAATATCACATGTTGTTGTACACTTCCTACTTAAAATCTATTTTATAATTGCATTTTCCTTATATCCTTCGACAGTCTTTCATGATAACTTTCCTGTGGTTAAATTTTGGTTTTGTTTTGGGCATTTGATTACTTTTAGCATTGAGATGCTGAAAGATGAGGGAGGTGTTAGAACTATATAAAAAAAANCCTCATGAAAAGTTGTTTTCAAAGTTTTGTAATGAAATTTCTCTAATGGTAATGATTCTTTTGTAAAATGTCAAATAGGCTAAAAAAGGGTGAATTTTATATTTGTCTGATTTCGACAGGAGTATTTTCATTGGATTTCGTGTGAAAAATTCTTTCTTGAAGATTAATCATGATGTCCATACTTGTATTGTGTCAAAAATTGTACTGTGTCCACACCAACTTAAATTTGCACTTACCATATCGATTCAGGGTTCAATGAGCGGGGGGTATATTTGGCTGCCATTCGGCAACAGCTCTTGTTTTAAGTGTTAGTTTTTACATTTGTTCTGAATTCTTGCAGTAATCATACAACATCTCTCATTTTCGAAATCAATTCAGTGTGAAACAATTTTTGTTTGTGGGTCATAGGTTCACCCAGCAATGGTAGGACATATTTTAGGTAGACAGATATCGCCGCCATTTTTATTTCTGCAACTGGTAAGAAAAGTGACCGAAAATTTATCTCCAAAATTTTAGTTAGATCTAGCCTAGGGGGATCTAGGGTATACAGAACACTTCAATGTATTTATCAGTATGCTAAGGCACCCTTTAATTGCGTTTTCATTAACTTAGATGTAAAATTTGTCCTACAAAAGCTTGATTCCCGTGAATTGAACACAGTGGGTACATGCAGATCAAACACATTTTCTGATGGCCTGGAACGAGTTCCGCTTGGCACCAACTGAATTTAAAACTGTCCTTATAGTACCTTTCAAAAGTATCAACCCCAAATTAACAGGGCAGCAAGTCTGAAACACATCGGATGAAATTGAGATCACTTCGATTAAAATTATCTTCTCAAAATCTGATACAGGAAATTAAAGCACAGATTGTGGCACATGTATTCTTGTTGTCAAATTCCCAACATGAAACTTATAACCACAGAACCAAATTTGGTAATAAAATTGTAGATAGCATAGCTACCAGGTGAGCGTTATAGGCTCTTGAGAGCCTCTTGTTTATTTTTGATTTCAAAAAGTGTAACAGATAGAGGTCAAGTGTAAATTGCAAAAATGCTCAGCATATCAAGATCTACCCACCCTGAAATTTTGAAGAAAATCTATAAACCCTTGTAGGAATTATTGTCCTTTTTCACCAGATTTTTAAAATTTTCATATTTTTCTTTTATTTCCAAAACTATAGAAGATGAAGGTTAAGTGTAAATTGATGAAATGTTTGCCATGCTGTGGCGAATTCAAAACTTATGTTGAAAATTGTTCATTGACCGCCATTTTCAAAATGGCCACCAAAAAAGGCAAGAAAATTCAACATTGTCCAATTTCAATGAAATTTGGTTTCCAAATAGATATTGATGTTGCGACTTCAAAACTGGTGCTGAAAATTGTTTGTTGACCGCCATTTTCAAAAAAGGCGGGAAAATTCAGCATTGTCCGATTTCAATGGCATTTGGTTTCCAAATTGGTCTTGATGTCGTAATTTCAAAACTGATGTTAAAAATTGTTCGTTGACCGCCATTTTTAAAATGGCCGCCAAAAAAGGCAGGAAAATTCAACATTGTCTGATTTCAATGAAATTTGATTTCCAAGTAGATATTGATGTTGCGACTTCAAAACCCATGTTGAAAATTGTTTGTTGACTGCCATTTACGAAATGACATCTCGACTTTAAAACTGGTGTCGAAAGTGGTCCTTAGCAAGAACTTTTTTTGTCAAAAAAGCCCAACAAAGAAATATAGTAAAACATGATCAGACTTTTAAAAACAGTTCAAGATATTTAAGGTGTTTGAGCTACGAAGGTTTGAGAAACTGAAGATCAACTGTGTTACCTTGATTGTGGCAACTGAAAGCCAGGTGAGCGATACAGGCTCCTGGGAGTCTCTGGTTCACATTGAAGTTTCATTTTTTCAATCATGTAAAATTTGTAGCATTAAATATTTTGGGGAAAATAAAAAGTGTACTGAAAAAAAATGCCATGAAGTGTAAAATTTCGCAGTATATTTCAAAAAAATCCAAAATTATCCAACTTTTAGAGCAAAGTTTCTGTCCTTTGGAATAAATTTATTTTACAAAAAATATCATGATTTTCAGTAATCTTTTTCTATAAAATGGTGTACTTTGTATTAAAATCGGTGAAAAAATATAGCTGTAAAGTGTACTAAAACTTTCCTATGTTTCAACAGAGAAATGCTAAAAAATACGACGATTTACAGGTAAATCTGCCAAGACACCGAAATTATAAGAAATGTGAATGTTTCAAATCCCTGTTATATTAGTCCCAGTGTACATGTAAGCCTCATACCAAATAAAAAGGCAGCTATTGATATTAAACTAAAGCACTTCACATACATATATTACATAAGCCACATTACACAGATAGGCATCATGCAAAAAAATTTAATATGACTGGGAGGTGTTTAACGTCCTTGACTACCTTTGTAGGTCTCCCACGGACGAAAATATAATATAAAAACAAGACACATTTTAAATCCTAAGGTAGTACGTTAGTTTAAAACTGTGTATTATTCTTGCGCATCTACATGTCTGACAAAAAGTGGAATTAACCGTGGGAAAGTTGGTGAAATGATTTTTGATCTCTGATAATACTTACATTGGATCAAATTCAGAAACCATGCAGAATATTGAAGTTTTCAGCAAACTAAATTCAATTAAGGGGAGATAATTTGTATTTAGGAAAAAAAATGTTTTTCACAATTTACTCAAAAAGGAGTTTGGGGACCCCAAATTTTTTTCATGCAAATCGAATTGAAGGCAATTATATAAACTAATAATTGAAGAAATTTGAAGAAAATCTATTGGATGTAACTAAAATAAATTCAATTTCTGTTAAAAGTCGCTAATTCCCCCCCCCCCCTTACCATTTCAACTACAACAGCTTATTTTTATATGACCGATTTTAAGATTATATGGCTGATGTTCCCAATTTTTATTTAATTTTTAGCTCACCTGGCTATTCCAGGGTGAGCTTTTGGCATCNCATCAATGAGTGACCGTGGGACTTCAGAGTTTGGATTTTTCAATTAACTGGCACCGTCAGTAAAACCCATCTATGTGATGAGACAGCTAGTTGACATTTCTAAAAATTATAAAAATTTCTAGAATTGAAAAGTTTGCACTTAAAGTAAGCTTGATTATGTGATTTCTTTATTCATACATGATTACTTTGAAAAAGCTTTGCAGTAAAAGAGAGAGTCAAAAAAGAAAGCACATTATACAAATCAAATATTGTACTGACTACTTTTTTTCCCAATTTTGAACAAATCGCGTGAATTTTCCCAATTTTAAAGGCACAGGACCCTGGGTACAGAAGGTGGGATTAACCCCTG
>MJUU01039585.1:57144-68015 GCA_002080025.1 Modiolus philippinarum
TAGTCTTTTCCTGTCTCTGTTTTATATTATTGTGAAAGAAATAATTCCAAAATCATTTTTATATTAACTCTTATCGAAATAATCATCTATTCATTGTGCTTGGCTGAGGTTTTGTCATGAATGCTTGATTAGTTAGAGATTAACATCCAGTGTGCAAGATTTCAGCGATATCAGGATAAGAAAAAGTTAATTAATTAAAAAAATTCATAGTTAAAGGAGATTGAAATTGTAAGGGACAACCTGGGCAAGGAGTACCGTTAATCAGTTTTGATTGTTACTGGAAAATAGGAGAAATGGGTAGGGGCAGGAAATTTAGCCTTCTGTATGACCCCTAGTGAGTTGGCTCTTAAGAAAAATATAGAAGGGGTTTTATACTGCATGGATTTCTAGCAATTGCCCACACAGTTTAGCTACAATGGTTTGTGGTCAAGCTTTTCAAGTTATGACCTGACTACCCCCCCATAGGGCATTCCCTTATCCACCACCTGGGAACACAGCCGTCAGCTCTGTAACCAGAGCCTCTGAAAACCGATTGAATACTGAGGATTTTGTCATGAAAACTTTTGTTTAGAACTAATTAAAATTAATTGGGTGATATTTACCCACATAACTGAGAAGCTATTAATGTTTGAGGTTATATGAGTTATAAGGACAAATTAAAGTATTATCTTATGTTTACGAAATGTTTTAATTTAAGATGTAAAAAATGGCAATGTAACAGGCTGAATGCTATTATTTGGAGATTATTTTCATTTTGGTTATGTTTTATATAAGATTAGTAATTAATAATGACTAAGAATGCATATTATTTTAACAGGAAACCATTGTCTCAAGGTCGCCTAATTAGTGGGGGTGATAATACCAAAACAAGACAAGCACATCTTGTCAGTGGAGTTGAAGATAAGGGTGAGATATCTAACATATTATAAACATTTATAAAGATAAAACAATTTATTGATCAAAGGAGAATATAATATACTTGTATTCAAATACATTTGTATATGAATCACTGATTTAAGTGATCATCAAGACTGACATCAACAAACAATACATAATAATGCTGAATGAACTATTTTGTCACTTAAACATGATTGAAAATCATTAAATTGAAATTATTAAATATCAGGTCAATGAAAGGATATGGAGCAAAACATGGGACAAAATCTCTACAAAATGGTAAAAAGCAATGGAACAATGTCAATGCTTTTATTATTCTTCATCTTGAAGTCGCCATGAGGCCTTCAACAATGACCTTTGCTCACACCTCATAGTATGACCGCCCCTTGCACCAGTTTGAGTGGAATTAATTTCTAAATTGGAAAGATACTATATCCATATTTCTCTTTACCCATTATCAATTTTTAATAAGATTTTTGTTTTCATAAATGTTTAAAGCTATGAAATTTGTTTGAATTTAACCCAGAGAACTCCAATACATTAACCAAGAAACCACAGAGTCCATATTCAAGTTTTGTATCACAGAAAAAGGATCTGGCAGTAAATCCTAGAAAGTAAGTATTTACATGTAGACGGTACATGTATTATGACATCAATACTTGTTAATTTTTATACGACTGCAAAAAATTTGAGGTCGTATAATGGTATGGCGCTGTCGTTGTCGTTGTCCTGCGTCGTCGTCTGTAGACACTTTTGTTTTTTGTTTATAACTTAAGTTCAAGTTGGCCAATCCTTATGAAATTTTAACACAGTGTTCCTTGGCACAAAAGGAAGGCTTGGAATGGTTTTAGTTATTTTGGCCCCTCCCTTTTTAAAAAAGGGGCCAAAAAGGGCAAAATTGGGTGTTTTCACATATTTGGCTATAGAATATTCATTATTTATTGGATTTTGATGGGGTTTCTTTCAGTGTGTTTATAATCAAATTTCCTATCAGTGAAATGCCAACGGATTTTATGTGGCATGTACTGTTCACGAGATAAATGGGGCCCAAAAGGGGCGATTTTCAAAAAATTTCATTTTATTTATTTTTGGTCCGATTTTGATGCAGTTTTTATACGCCTGTCGAAAGACGGACGTATTATGGTATACCCTCCGTCCGTCCGTCCGTTAACTTTTTGGTTTCCGGAGATTTTTTCTGTAACCACTTGACATATTGATTTCATATTTGGTATATGACTATATCTAGGCGAAATGCAGATCAAGTTCGAATTTGGTTCTGGTCGGTTGATTTTGTACAGAGTTATGGCCTTGGACTTAGTGAAATTTTGAAAAATATAGGTTTCCGGAGTTTTTAAGGCAGGTTCTCTGCCTTCTAGCTGTCGGGTAAAGCCATCTTGAAAAAAGTCTGTTTCAACCAGGCTCTTACATTAAGGAGACTACTTTGTATGAAAAGAATCGGAATGATCCAGACTATCGTTAAAAACGCGTACGGCTTACCAGTTATTCATACGAAGGCACAAAAAATAATATATTCAAGTGGCGATACAGTGTCCATTTCATGATCAACTACATCGTTTTATGTGTTTATTGTATTTATTTAATATCTTTTAAGAGATGCTATGCTTTTTTAATCTCAGAGGACTTCAACTGACATTCGAAATTCACGATTCAGTTCATTCATAAAAATTTCCTGCGGCGCGCTATGATTTTACAAGTTTTAATGAATAGATACATAGTAACTTCTACTTTCGCTGTTGTAACTCGTAAAAATGTATGTATTTCTCAATATATAAGACTTTGAAACTTTTAATGGTTACACTGACGTACTGTACTTTAAAAAAGGATCAATCAAACCGTAGCTTCGTTTTCTTGTTTGTTTTGTCCCGACAAGTGGCGAGTTGTTTCGTTTTTACTAATGGCCAACTTAATTACGCCTGCATGACATACGCTGTAGTTAATAAGGGTCAAATAAGTTTCAAAATAATCCGAAATTACAACAAATGTTCTTTATGGAATACTTCAAATGCATTAAAACTTTAGAATAATTCAACTATGTCAACAATGAAGCACGGAAGGTTTAAACTCGATCTCCAACGGAGTTCCTAATCACAAGCGTAATCAAGTACAACACCTGTACTGGATCACTGAACCATCATGAAGGTTCCAAACTGTCACTGATTTGTTACAGGAAGCGCTCGCTTGCTGAATTTTCATCATTTGCAACGATTCCTTCTTTTGTAGTAATTCATTTTCACGTTGCACGTTGAAACAGAGATGAAATCTGTTACTGCGCCAAGAACACGTTCACGAAGGCAAGACGTTGTCATCCGTCATATCGACATATCGTTGTCAGGTATAAGAAAACACTCCATGCTAGATCACGAAACTCAAATGTAAAAACGTCAGTTGAAAACTCGTGAGGGTCCTGATAAAATGATATATATATATATACGTAATTGACGCTTTTCGAGTTTCCGGAGTTACTTCCCCTGATTAAAAATAAGCGGCTATCGACAGTAACTTTTAACATAGAATATAACGGGAGGGTTGCAGAAAAAATGCTATAACTTCGGTTTGGAGAAAGTCTGGGTCAAATCACTTGGGTATGATGTTGATACAACCACAGGGTACAATCCAACATACTTTTCATGAGGCTCACCTTTACAGGTAAGCTACAGGTAGATGTTAATTGCACTTGGAATTAACAGGATGTGACGGTGACTTGATAAACATTTGTTGGAAAGCCACAAAAAGTAGTTAATAAATAGTCAAGGGTTAATATTATTCAAACTTTGAATATATGAGAATGCCCAGAAAATAAAAATAAATGAAACCAGTAAGGGAAGGCACAACAAAACGGTTAGCGAAAAAGGCACTGAAAAGGACAAATAGACTTTTTCTTTAAAACACAAACAGAAAAATTCCAACTAAAAAAATAACATATAAACAAAACAACAACAAAAAATGAAAAATAAAACATTAAATCAATAAAATTTGATTTTAAAACTTAAAACAATGTTACAGATATGCCTTAAATGAATAGCGAAGGACCAATACACAAAAACAAAATATCTGAAATACAAAAACGAAATATCTGAGACATTCAAAATAAAAAAAAATATTTAAAAAGCACTTCAAATAAATATTCAAAAAGGGAAATAATCAAATGGTAATAAATATAACCCGATTTCCAGAACATAATCATATCTCAAACCAATACATATCATAGGTTGACACGATTTTACCATGCAGAAGCTAGCAAACTACGATAAACTGCCAAGGGGTAACATTTGAAATTGTGATGGTTCGCAATAAAATGTAACTAAAGTTTAAACAAGACAACAAAACAATACAACAAAAGAGGATTTTTATTTTTCTGTGAAAAAATTTATAAAATTGTGACACTCTTGAGAAATTTTTTTTTTCCTGGATTTTGACCGGCTTTGCATTCTTGTGTATTGTTTTCACGCAGAAGACACGAAATTTTCAAATCATTTGGTAAAAACTATAAATGATATGTTTTTAAATTTTGAATGATTGTCTGTCGAATACCATGTGTGCATCGATGTTCTTTTTGTACATTTATGTACATTCTTTTCATGATTTTTATTTATTTATTTTTTTTTGCTTTTTTTATTCATTGCATTTTTTATGTTTTTAAATACCAGGTCAGATCGTCCTTTTCACTCAATCTCACTAATTTTATTCAATTTGTCTTTTGGTTGTGTATTCCTTTACTGGTTTATTTTTTTTCTTCACTTTTTAGACATTCTAATGTATTATAAGTTTGTATAATATTAACCTTGACTATTTATCAACTATTGTTGTGGCTCTCGTACAGATGTTGATTAAGTCACCGTCACATCCTGTTATCTCCAAATGCAATTAACATTTACCTGTAATAGCTTACCTGTAAAGGTGAGCCTCATGAAAAGTATGTTGGATTGTACCCTGTGGTTGTATCAACATCATACCCAAGTGATTTGACCCAGACTTTCTCCAAACCGAAGTTATAGCATTTTTTCTGCAACCCTCCCGTTATATTCTATGTTAAAAGTTACTGTCAATAGCCGCTTATTTCTAATCAGGGGAGGTAACTCTGGAAACTCGAAATGGGTCAATTATTTTATAGTAGATCTAGTTCTAACCTTTAAAAAATCAAAAGTGGCTAAAAGCATTTCGGCTTCCCATGATCCAGTGCTTTGATCCAACAGATGTAGATAAAAACCCGGGATAAAAAATACAAATATTCAATTTTCTTACCAGAGACCCATCATAAGAAGAAGTCTGCAACCCATTCAATATGTTTGGTAGGTGTTGTGCCCAGATAATGCCACAATGACTTGCTTCGGCCTAGAAAAAAAGTTTGATAGTAAACAAAAGTTTTTTTCTTGGCTGGTAGCAAGTCCCACTCCCTGTGATAAGGCTGTTATCAGTAAAATCCTCTACAGGTGGTTCCTTCAGATCTCGTGCTAGTGAATATTAATGTAATCATGAAAACAAGTAATTGTTTTAATCTCTATAGTCATCAAAGTGATAACATGACAAAATTAGAAATATCAACATTTATCAAGCCACCGAGGGTAACACTTCTTTGGAAAACTTACATGTACCAACAAAGAGGAACAAGGCAATGGAATGTAAATAGAGTTTTTAATATATCGCCAACAACCCATACAAAAACTGAAAAGACAACCCAAACCGGGAAGCTAAGGAAAACTTCAGATTTTTAATTCTTGAAAAAATTACATGCCAACATTTCAGCAAAACAGTAATAATAACATGACTTCTGGGAGTACCCAGGAACCTGCCTTAACAGCATTTCATGCTTTGATTTTCTGTAACCGCTTGACATATTGATTTCATATTTGGTATATGACTATATCTAGGTGAAATACAGATCAAGTTCAAATTTGGTGCCAGTCGATTGATTTTGTACAGAGTTATGGCCCTTGGACTTAGTGAAATTTTGAAAAATATAGTTTTCCGGAGTTTTTTCTCTGTAACCGCTTGACATATTGATTTCATATTTGGTATATGACTGTACCTAGGTGAAATACAGATCAAGTTTGAATTTGGTTCCGGTTGGTTAATCTTGTACAGAGTTATGGCCCTTGGACTAAGTGAAATTTTGAAAAATATAGGTTTCCGGATTTTTTTTTTCTGAAACCGCTTGACATATTGATTTCAAATTTGGTTTATGACTATATCTAGGTGAAATACAGATCAAGTTCAAATTTGATTCCGGTCGGTTGATTTTGTACAGAGTTATGGCCTTTGGACTTAATGAAATTTGAAAAATATAGGTTTTTGGAGTTTTTTTCAGTAACCGCTTGACATATTGATTTCATATTTGGTATATGACTATATCTAGGTGAAATACAGATCAAGTTCAAATTTGGTTCCAGTCGGTTGATTTTGTACAGAGTTATGGCCCTTGGACTTAGTGAAATTTTGAAAAATATAGGTTTCCGGATTTTTTTTTCTGAAACCGCTTGACATATTGATTTCATATTTGGTATATGAGTATCAAAATTTTGTTGTGGTCCAACAATGCCATAAAATTCGAGTTGACAGTGGAAGGGCGTATCATGCGCTCTTGGCGCAACAGTTTATTTTGCAATGGATTCCATATGAAAATAAATATAGATCTGCAATATCAGATTTTTGACAACATGTGTCTTTTCCGAGCTACAAGGGCCGAATGGGGATAAAATTGCAAATTAGCAGATTACCTTAAATTTTCTTTTTTCATCGGATTTCAATGGGATTTCTTTCTTTAGATTTCTCTTGATATAAGCTTTCAGATGTATGTCAATAGATTTGGCGTAGCTCTTACCGTTTCCAAGCTACAAGGGGTCAAAAGGGCTGAAATTGAAATTTTCAAAATAGGCCAAACAAAAAAATATGTGTGTTTCCGGTTACCCGATCGACCCTAATTTTTCCTTCCAACCCTAGCATTTTTTTTCCATACTTCAAAATGTTCTTGTGTGACCTCGATCGTTTTAGCGGTTGTCTTCCGTTTTGTTGGAAGCAACACCACTCATATGAGTCTTTTTCCACAACCGCTAGCATTATTCATCAAAAAAATGCACGAAGAGTCATTAAAATCAACAGGATTCCAGACTCCTGTCGTCAAATCCGCCATTTTAACTCGTCTGATTTACACTTCCTGTTGTAGCTGTATGTCTAAATACCGGAAATACGACAATGACAAACATACAATGCATATGTAAAATCTATTATTGTTGTATTGGATTTTAATGGGATTTCTCTTATCATATGGTTACAGTAGTATATTGACCAATTTGACATACCTCTTAACCATTTCCAATATATATAAGGAATTATAGGGCTAATTTTTATTTTCTTTAGTTTGTGTGCAGCTAATTACTTGGTCAAGCTATTTATTGTGTCCATTTAATTACTGTATCAAGCTCTTTGCTGTGTCCTCAATCATTTTGAAATACACTTGTTAAAATTTCATTGTTCGACATGTGCGGTCGTATCATGCTGCGCTCGGCGTAGCCCTTTATTAAATTATTTATATGGGACTTCTGATGTTCCAAGACCAAAACCCAGAGTCCATCAAAATTTTATTGAAAAAACAATTTTAATTGCAAGTGCATCTATTAATTTTCCAAATACATTGAATAAATATGTAATTCAAATTTTGCTGCACAGTTTATTTACCAAGCACAGTTTCTCTCAGGGCCAAATATAGGCCCATACCTAAAGAGATTTATTTAAAAATCATGCAAGTTTTCCAAATTTCTAATATTGAGCCCCCAATTTTGGTTCCCAATGGTGTTTTTGTCGGTAAAAAGGTCTTCAAATAGCCTTAAAGTGCCAATTTCCAATGAATCCTGAAAAAGATATCTGGATCACAAAAGCTCTTAAATGAACAAACCATGTGAGTTGTTTACAAGATACATAAAAACACTTTTGATTCAATAAAATGAAGCACATATCTTATTCCTCAGGTAAGTGAGGTATGAAGTGTAATACCTATCTAAAACCAAAACTGTTTTGGGACTGAAAATTTCATGTTTGGAGTAGTGCATGCGTTATACATATGTAAGGCAGGGACAGTGAATATGTTTGGTGAAGACAGATTTTGGTTAAATGACTGGATCCTGTTTGATGAAGACAAGACTTGGTTTGCTGAATGGATCATGTTTTGTAAAGAAAGTTTTTTGTTTATATAAATGAATCATGTTGGGTAAAGAAAGATTTTGGTTAAGTGACCGTGCATCATGTTTGATGAAGACAGATTTTGGTTAAGTGTCTGAATCATGTTTGGCGAAGACAGATTTTGGTTAAGTGTCTGAATCATGTTTGATGATGACAGATTTTGGTTAAGTGTCTGAATCATGTTTGGCGAAGACAGATTTTGGTTAAGTGTCTGAATCATATTTGGTGAAGACAGATTTTGGTTAAGTGTCTGAATCATGTTTGATGAAGACAGATTTTGGTTAAGTGTCTGAATTATGTTTGGCGAAGACAGATTTTGGTTAAGTGTCTGAATCATGTTTGGCGAAGACAGATTTTGGTTAAGTGTCTGAATCATGTTTGATGAAGACAGATTTTGGTTAAGTGTCTGAATCATGTTTGGTGAAGACAGATTTTTGTTAAGTGTCTGAATCATGTTTGGCGAAGACAGATTTTGGTTAAGTGTCTGAATCATGTTTGGCGAAGACAGATTTTGGTTAAGTGTCTGAATCGTGTTTGATGAAGACAGATTTTGGTTAAGTGTCTGAATCATGTTTGGTGAAGACAGATTTTGGTTAAGTGTCTGAATCATGTTTGGTGAAGTCAAGATTTGGTTTGATGAATGGATTATGTTTGGTAAAGACAGATTTTTGTAAAGTAAATGAATCCTGTTTGGTGAAGACAGATTTTTGTAAAGTAAATGAATCCTGTTTGGTGAAGACAGATTTTGGTTAAGGGACTGAATCCTGTTTGGTGAAGACAGATTTTGGTTACGGGACTGAATCCTGTTTGGTGAAGACAAGATTTTGGTAATAGTGACTATTAATCATGTTTGATGAAGACAGATTTCGGTAATAGTGACTATTAATCATGTTTGATGAAGACAGATTTTGGTAATAGTGACTATTAATCATATTTGGTGAAGATAGGTCTCAGTTAAATGACTGTAAATCATGTTTGATTAAGACAGATTTTGGTTAAATGATTGTGAATCATGAAGCCAGATTTTGGTGTAGTGACAGTGAATCATGTTTGATGAGGACAGATTTTGGTTTAGTTACTGTGAATCATGTTTGATGAAGACAAATTTTGTTTAAGTGACTGTAAATCATGTTTGATGAAGACAGATTTTGGTTAAGTGACTGTGAATCATATTTGATAAAGACAAATATTGGTTTAGTGACTGTGAATCATGTTTGATGAAGATAGATTTTGGGTTAGTGACTGTTAATCATGTTTTGTGTATACAGATTTTGGTTTAGTGACTGTGAATCGTGTATTCAGATTTTAGTTTAGTGACTGTGAATTAGAGGGGTAACAATTCGTTGATGAATCGATTATATCAATCCAAAGTGATGACGATTCCTGCATCATATTGTTGGCCCGGAATCGCAATACCGAAAAGGGCTTTGTTTTATACAACTGCAACCGATCCGATCTGCGTTTTATTGGTGCCAATATGAGGGAACTCGTAGATGCAGTGTTTTCCCTAGGCCCTTTTAGTGTCGGGGTACCCTTACGCTATAATTCTCTACCCCAACGCTTTCCTCGTTACCCCTACGCTATAATTTCCACCCCAATGCTTTTCTTCTGGTTGATATTTTTCACATCCGGTTTAGTTTTTTCACGTGACGCCATATTTTTTGCTCAGGTAACATGTTGCATAAACAATAAACAAACAGTTTAAGCATAATGTTTTTGCTATTTATGTACCTTTTATTATAATTATAACTGCTGTTAAGCTAAAAAGAAGTGTTTGTAGTGGTTCTGGCATAAAACTTTTGCATTTAATAATGTCACGTACCCTAAGTTTATAAACAATATGGCAACTTCAGTGCACACGAAGTGAAAATGAATCTTTAATTCACTGCCTAGACATTGCACGTGGTAATAAAATGTTCATGTCATGCTGTTTACTTTTTCACTCATTAAGTTTAATTAATAAATGTGAGATGTTTTCATCCAGGGACAAAATCAGAGATTCTTAAATTGTCTATATTGACGGTATACATGAAATAAAACTTGAATAAACTAAATAATTTGAGAGCTAAATTTAGTGAAAAACTTTTCCCATTGAGTCTTAGCCACAGATATGACCTTTCTTTACAATAGAATATAGGAGAAACTCTTTTTTGACTTCACAAAAAGGGGAGGTCATTTAGTTGATACGTTACATACATTTGTATATCCACTAGCATTTGCACCATGCAAAGCCGATGGTTTCCTTTATTTGCTCTAGACTTGTCAAAGGTGCAAGGAATGAAAAACTAGTTCAAATTCTGCAATCCAATAACATAAGCATGATAAAAAGATTTGGCAGAAGAAACAAATGACTGGAGTTAATATGCTTGAGACTGTCACTTAAAAGATGCCTATAAAAAAACATATCAAACAATATCCTTCCATGATAGCAGCAGATTATGCAGACGTTTTCGTGACACAGATCATATTATGCACCACCTCGCATCGCTCGGAAAATTGCCCCTACTCTATCACAAAATCCTAGGGAGAACACTGACTGATGTAAACAAAATTTGTAATTGTGAATGCTCCCACAGCTTATAAATCAATATAATTACTAATATTTGATTACAATTATTACAGATACATGGCTCAAATATTAAAACAATTGTACAAAGCAATTCATAGTCTTGATATCTGCTGAATTTAGTCAAGAAAACAAGATTTACAATACCATGATACATATCGTATCGTGAGATTCCTCATGATACTCAGCTCTACTGTGAATCATGTTTGGTGAA
>MJUU01039585.1:78053-102587 GCA_002080025.1 Modiolus philippinarum
GTACGGGGTTGAAACTTTCTGTAATTGTCAAAAAACAAAACTTCAAGGATAATAAAATGATTGAGAAATCTGAATTTTGCAATCAGTTTCATCATGAATAATAATAAAAAGAAAGCTAATCCCATTTCTCTTCTTTCTTTCTTCTCTCTATTTTTAAAAAAAATTTATTTCTTATTTAAATTATCTATCTACTATATTTTTTTTCCTTGAGATATTCCTCTTCTATAATGTAATAAATAATTCCTAATTTAAAAATTCAGTTAACTTTTTCTCTCATCCATTATGAAAATAATCTTTAGTCCATCCGTGAATTTTAATGTCAAAATTTAAAGTAATTCCCCTTACAGTACCTCAATATAAATTAAAGATAAAAATAGCACGCTTTAACGGAAGTTAGTTTAGGCAGTAATTAACTGTTGTTAATCAATAAATGGGATGTATAATTACACTATAAGTCAATTAAAGAAAACAAGGGTATGCAAACAGGTGATAAGAGTTGTTAAAACAACATTACACATGTCAAGGTGAGAAATCATGCGTGCAATCAATTGACCCAGATCTTCACCTGTTTGTTATGTAAACAGGTAAATTAAAGCAAGACTCGTATTTGTCAAAAGTTTTATTTTAATCGTAAATTACAATACAAAAACAAATAAAACAACAACAATAATTAAAACATCAATTTCTTGTAAGACACCTACCTGCATGTATAAATATAAACACAGTGACTTTTATGGCTTGACTCCGGGAATTGAGCATTTACCGATGTTTTGGGCCATGAAGGTTTCCAAAATTTAATTTTTTGTCAATTTTGCAAAAACTAAAAAAAGTACTTGTTTTTTACTGATGAAAAAAGGGGTTATTACGGTAATTTAAGTACCAACAAAATAGTGATACCTATAAAACCATGAAAATTGATGTCTAAAATAAAAGTATATGTACTTTCACAGAATCAATTTACAAGAGACATCTGGCTGCCTTATGTAAGTGGTTATGTATTTGATGCATTCTAGGAGAGTTTAATTAGACTTACTATCATTCTTTGTATTCTTCTTTTTTTCATTCCAAACATAAATATATGTACATGTATGTGACAAACCTAATTTAATGGTATGAAACTTGACATGAGCATAGATACATATGTGAAGAGGTGCATAAGTTAATTTTCAAAGAGTGCTGGTTTCAATAGAAAAAAAAACCTAAAAGCTGCATATTGAAATCTTTTTAAGATCTTATTTATAGCTGTCCCAAATGATAAAAGAAAGTCTTACATTTGAAAAAAGCAAAAGGACAGGAAAAATGCTGAAATCTTCATGGAATGCTTCTGAATTAATTACAAATCACAGAATATGTATAAGACTAGTCATTATATTTCAGTGCTGATGTGAAAAAAGCTAAAACTGTTCAGCCGGGCAAAACACCACAGACAGCAAAGAAAAAATCTAGTAAGTATTAGACTGCTTGAATTTTTTGTTAGGAAGTTTTTTTTTTATTTTGCAGATAATTTGTAGATATATCAAAGATGTGTGGGGTAGGGATTTTGATTTTAACCTAAAATGTTCAACTTAGTCATATTTTTTGTGCATTATGCATAAAGTTTACATAGTTTTCATTAAAACTCATGTTTTTTCTGCTGTTAGGTATTTATTTTGCACAATAATTTGTTGAGATAGCAAAGGTATGAATGTGATCAAGATTTTAGCATATTTTTTACAAAAGTATAGACTTGAACATGGCCATAATGTCCTGATTCATTAATATGTTGAAGGAGAATCATGAATTTTTATGTCTTCCATGCACAAATCATTACTAAGACACCATGCTCACGCCCCTATATAAACCTTGCTTGGTAACATTTTTTGTTATGAAATTTTTATTTACAAATACTAATAGTTGAAGTTTATCGTCAATAGGAAACATAATTTGTTTGCTTTAATTACTGTGGAAGTACTTTTATTCGTGGACATCAATTTTTGTGGTTTTCATAAAAAGCACTATTTCATGGGTACTTAAATTTGTGTTACAAATTCTATGCATTAAACTCCAGGGGAAAATGCATTTCGTTGGGAACTTAATTTCGTGGTTTAAGCCAACCACAAAATCAACGAAAATTGGAACCCACCGAACAATAGTACTTTCACAGTATATAATTTTGAAACTTGAAAAATTTTATGGATTATTTTGTTATGTTTACATGAATATTTTTTTACAGGCAGACCAGTTGCTTCAAGATATATGCAAGCTGCCGATGCAAGAGTTAAGTCATCTCTTTCCGTTCTTTTCCCAAAGGTAATTACCGTAATTGGTGTCACACAATAGATATTATGGGTCAGAGGTCATTTTGAATGAACAGCAAAAAAAAAAAAACAATATATTAAACTTAGTGAACTGGTAGTATGTAGATTGCAGATATTAGAAGATTTCTACAGTTCCAGATCTGTATGAAATTGAAACTTTATTCTGTTTATATCATGTGATCTGTTTGATGATATACTGTAGAAACAATTACCATGCATGACCTTGACATCAATATACTGATGAGTAAAAACAGGAACTTGTTTAAAACTAATATAGAAGTGAAAGTGATATTATTCCATGTACATTGTATATTACCAAATCTTTCTTAAGACTGATTGTCAAGTTTCAGTTGAACTTGTAGAGCATTATATTTTGGTATACATGAATATACATTATACAGACAATACAATTCATGTTTTCATACCCCTGCTCCAAAGGAGGGGGTATACTGTTTTACCTCTGTCTGTCCGTCTGTCCGTCACACATACTTTCGTCGCATTTTTCTCAGCAAATACACATGACAGGCACTTGATATTTGGTATGGTGCATCAGTATTGGGTCCTATACTGCCCCTCCCCTTTTCGGCCATATCGAATCACCACTTCCTGTTTACCGACTTCGGGACTTTTTTACTTTTATTTTTTCGTCGCATTTTTATCAGCAACTACACATGACAGCCACTTGATATTTGATATGGTGCATCAGTAGGGGGTCCTTTACTGCTTCTCCCCTTTTCGGCCATATCAAATCACCACTTCCTGTGTTCCGACTTTGTGACTTTTTTACTTTCATTTTCAAAATTTTAACTTTTTCGTCACATTTTTCACTTCAACTACACATGACAGCTACTTCATATTTGTTATGGTGCATCAGTATGGGGTTCTATACTGCGCCTTCCCTTTTCGGCAATATTGAATTACCACTTCCTGTTTACCGACTTCGTGACTTTTAACTGTCATTTTCCAAATTGTGACTTTTTCGCCGCATTTTTCTCAGCAACTGCACATGACAGCTACTTGATATTTGGCATGGAGCTTCAGTTTAATGTTCTATACTGCATCTCCCTTTTTCAGCCATATTGCAATACTACTTTCTGTTTAGCAACTTCATGATTTTTTTACTTTCATTTTCCAAGTTGGACTTTTTTGTCACACTTTTCTTGGCAACTACACATCCCAGCCTTTTGACATTTCGCATTCAGCTTCAGTATTGTTTAGTTTATTGTGTCTCCCCTTTTTTGCAATAATGCTGGGCTACTTCCTGTTTACTGACTTTGTGTGTTTTTTACTTAAATATTCAAAATGTGACTATTTTTTGTCATACTTTTCTCAGCAACCGCATACATTTGTATCACAGCCAATTGATATTTAGCATGGAGCTACAGCATGGGTACTATACTGCGTCTCCCCTTTTCAGCCATATTGCAATACTACTTTACTGACTAACTGCATTTCTATCTTTATGTCCGACATCCTTCTCACGTTATTTGCATCCTATTTTTCTCTGCTACTGTGTAAATGCTTGTATTGTGTCCACACCTGTATTGTGTCCACACACACTTACTTTTGCACTTACCATATTGATTCAATGAGCGGGGATACAAGTGGCTGCCATTTGGCGACAGCTCTTGTTTAGATCTCAACCATCATTGCCACAGACACCAAGGCTTGCATGCCATTAGTCACATTGCCACAGTCACCAAGGCTTGCATGCCATTATTCTCATTGCCACAGTCACCAAGGCTTGCATGCCATTATTCACATTGCCACAGTCACCAAGGCTTACATGCCATTAGTCACATTGCCACAGTCACCAAGGCTTGCATGCCATTAGTCACATTGTCACAATCACCAAGGCTTTCATTCCATTAGTTATACACATATTTTCCATATTCAGTAAAATAACTTCTGTATTTATTATAGTCATATCTGCTTTAACTTGACTATGGTTATTGCAGACAATTCATATTTGGTTTAATTAATGCACTCCATTTACATGAATACCTTCAGTGATTGTACTTATGTATAGTGGAACTTACAGTCAGGTTTTCATCTTAATATGAAAAACCTCTCATGTATACAAGGCTATGGAGTACAACGTCAATGTTCAATTGTCAGATAGGAAGATGGAAAAACTGCTGACATTCACAGATAAAAATACACCCCAAAGACTGGACTATTTTTCAGCTGAAAAAAAAAACACAGTGTTTAGGCCATACAAAATCAATTGGTTCCAGGCAATTTTTCATTGAAAATGATGAGGGAGGGAGGTGATTTTTTTTATCTTTTTATTTGTGAAAAAAGAGATGAGGCAGCTTTTTACATTGTAAAGGAGGTTATTTCTTATTTTTATTTTTATATTAAAATGGCAAAAAATAGGGTCAATGGGGGGCTTTTTTCAAGCTTCAAACTAGATGACAGAGGGCCTGAGAACCAATAATATTTTTTTTTTTTGTGGCCTTTTTGTGGTCCATCTTTACATTTTATATGTGTTTTGTCATAAGTGATCATTTACTTAGTTTTGATTTAAATATTGTATATTCTATTTTGTAGCAATCAGATAAAAATGTATCCAGGGCAAGTAGAAGTATGGACATGGCCCCAAGGTCAACCAGAAAAATATCACGCAAAGGCAAAGACATATCTACAGACTTTTCATCACCACGTACAATCCAAAAGACAAAACTCTCCAGTAAAGAAATGGTATCTATTGGAACAGGTCGTATTGTTGAGAACAATTTGAGTCGAGATGCAGGTGCACATACTCCAGATAATTCTCTTATGACTACAGGCGGACAGACATCAACTCCAACACATGATGGGTCAGAATTTCCTCATGAGATTGATGCATCAGCAATTCATCCAGAAATATCAGTGTTGTCCACAGGTAATTCATCATATAAAACACCACAAAAATATACTTAAGTTTGCAATAACAAGAACATCTCCTGTTGCCCTTCTTAAAATAAATATACAAAACATTTAGGGATTTCAATAAATGAACAGCCAAACTGAAAATTGAAACGGCTGCAAGTTTCAGTGTGTGTAAATGTGTGGATGTTTGCCCATCACAGGATTATCACAATATTTTTTTCTCTTGCATTTAAAATGCTGTATTCTGAAGCATTTTAGATAGTATATAGGGCACATTTTAGGATATTTTAAGGATTGAACAAGTCAGCAATCAACCATATGAATATGGCCATTCACTACATTTCTTATAGGAAAAAAAGAGTTATTGTCCATACCTAGAATTTGGCATTAAATTCAGTGTTCAAAAAACAAAGGGATGGTGAGATTGGGTACTTTTCAAGCTGATGCACTTGTTTCATAAAAATGGAATGAGTGATTTAGACAGGGAGGGATTGTGATGACTTGGCTTTTACAATGTAGCTGGATGGGAAGAGATTGGAAACATTCATTTTTCAACTGAAAAATCAACATCACAATGTGTTTGATTCTTGCATAATTCTTCCATTATCTGCAGTAAAAGCTGTCTTCAAGACCTAATGATTATGTCCGATTACTCAGCTGTCGTATTCAATAGATTTCACTGTAATCACAAATTTGTGTTGGTTGTATTAAACAAACAAATATGATGAGGTGACCATAAGGCAGAATAAAAAGAAATCTGTGTTTCTGGTAACCCTAACAACCCTAGATTTTTGGGGCTAAAAATGCCTACCCTAAAGTTTTTTTGGCAATTTTTAAATGAGCACTGTTAAAGTCCAGAAGTTACTCTCTATATGTAAAAAGTTTTGGAAAAATAATAAAAAAAATACCTACCTATCGACCCTAATTTTTAAGAGTATGTTACCAGAAATACAGGTACCGTAAAAAGCCATGTATTATCCGCATTTGTGTATAATCCGCAGGCCCATTTTTGACCTTAAAATCCAGGGAAAAAACTTATAGTACACTGGGACCTTAACCAACAAAGTCTACATGGAGATCGGTATGATCGTAGTTATTTTGTACCTGTAAATCGGTATTTTCATAGTTTATCAACTGTACGAGTCTTTATTTACTATATTTGAAGCCTTTTCTGAAAGTATTTAATGATAAAAAGGCTCAAACACGACAAAACTTGAAGAAAATAACATCGTTTCATCAATTAGGAAGTTCAAGTATGATGGAAAAATAGGAACGGGTTCGGTGCAGACGGACATATCCATGTTTATTTTACATTAAATTTGATGTTTCTTAATCTTTCAATCCCTATAAACTGTTTTGGAATGTAATAATAAGCCACTTAATCCTATAATTATGCATCTTTGGCACGTTAAATGTTGTCAGAGGCAATATGATATAAATAGCGCATTGTCACAAAATCATCACTTTACCGATCACATGGTTTGTTGACAGTAATGGCGGCTAATGAAAATATTCGTGTTCTAACATCAAAATTAGCATTTTTTGGAGGAAAGACCCATTTTTTTTTACAACTGTAAGGCACTTTGTAATTCAAACCAACATATTCAGTTAGATCCACAACGTTAAGAACAGCCTGCTTGGTTTGAACAAGAACTAACAATAGATCTTCGGGAAACTTGGCCAAATCCTCAAGTCGTATAGGGTTGTATAATCCGCATCCCCAAGCCCCTAGATCCTTTTTGGTGTAAAAATGTGCGGATAATACATGCCCTTTTAGGGTATTTTTTTTTTAGGCCTAACTAAAAAAAATAAACAATGATGGATATGGAGTAAATGTACATGAGACAAAGTCTACAAATACATAGTAAAACCAAGTAATGCAAAAATGCTTTTATTGTTTATGTTCATCTTGAAGTTAGGTGACGGGGGCATTAAGTTTAACACTTGTCGGTCCGTCCGTTCGTACGTTTGTCTGTAGGTACGTACGAAATTTTCGTCAAGGATTTCTTAGCTTGTGTATGCAGGAATGATTTGATATTTTGTCTGAAGCTTTTTTGTGACGAGTTGTACCGTGTCTCCCCTTTTCAAGTCACTCATCTACTTCCTGTTTGCAGAAATCTCTATATGGCGGGGGCATCCGTGTCAAATGGACACATTTTCTTTTATTTCTATTTTTAAAATGTGCATCTTTACAGGTATTTAAAATTATAGTCGATTAAGATTTTATTACAAAATATACTGAAATGTGCTACTGTAACCTTTAATACGGTTTTATTTAAAATTGAAACTCAGTTTCCAGAAATGAATAACTTGTATACATTTAATTTGTTTTCATCAAGGTTTAAGGAAGAGTATAAAATCTTCATGTAAGAATTTTGTTGTTGCATGATCTGTTGTGGCATGTTTTGTGATGATTTTGTGTTTTTCCATGTATACATGTTAAAGTTTGTGTGATTTTTAAGTTCATTATCTTGTGTCTAATTGCATGAATAGAGAAATATGTTAAGTATGATATTCAATTTGCTACATCGTAAACAATGTATTATTTTCTTTGCTGTAACTTTTATACAAGCTACTGAACAAACCTTGCCACTAACTTACATGTCATGCTTTGAATTAATCTTATTCCATCCTCTTGTTGAATTTTTGACTTCATCTGAAAAATTAACAATGTATATCAAATGCTCATGATAAAAACTGGTCATGACACCAAAACTTGAGATTTTATCAGGTTTCAATCTAGCATGCCATGCTGTGCTATGAATTGTGATACAAAATTAGAACATTTTCTTAGAGATATTTCCAAGCTTTAGAATTTTCTTGTTTCATGACATATGTCCCTTGTCATGGATCTATGTAGATGCAGTATTTTTTCTGTGATTTAAACCTGTTGAGGTCTGATGAAATATTATGTTATACTGGGTATATTTTTATTGCATCACAAATAAATAAAGCTTATTTTGAAGGATCTTGTCTGTTTGGCTATCTAGATATTGTTGTTAATATAATCACATGTTAGTTATGTCCTTTGTCTTTAGCATTTAACTGTATATCTTTTTCTCATCTTTACAAAAAAAAATGCCATATTATATTTAACTGCAGGTGAAGCATCAAAGATCAACCACTCTAATTTATCCAATGTAACAGAACCTCTACCTAGAAAGAAAAAGGTCAGTTTAATACATCCTAGATATTATCTTCCACATAAAAAGGACTGTATATTGTATTAGAAGCTCTTCTTTCTAGCAGTTATGTATTGTATATAATCAAACATTGTATATTTTTAAACATATTATGACATTCAGCCATGAATCTTTGTCAGTCTGTCTATCCATATGTTGGTCTTGCAGTGCGATTGAAGGATTATATTCATGTCATTTGACCTTTGAAGAGTAATATATTTTAGCTAATGATTTTGTCTATTCCACACAGTCACATTTTTGGTATGTTATGTACATTGAATATCTAATTGTAACATAATGTGTTTGTTTCTAAACGAAAAATCTTCATGTTTAAAAGTTGTCATTGTCATGGTAGCAGTAATTTAAAAAGACTAACTTTATGCATAAAATGATATCTGAATTTACAGTATTGTTCACAATATAAACAGTTTTAATTAACAGTATTGTTCACAATATAAACAGTTTTAATTTACAGTATTGTTCACAATATAAACAGTTTTAATTAACAGTATTGTTCATGTTTTAAATAGAAACAAGCTAAGATAACCCAGCACCAGTTAGATATGATGTATGCACGATATATACAGTCATTATACTTATGTACAAAGGCAAAAAAAACCAGAGAGGAACAAGAGAAACAAGCAATGGTTAGTATATCTAACTGCAATGATATGTTTCTTTTTCCAAGATATTTTTTCGCTTCAAAAAGGTGAAAAGTGTCCTTGATAGTTTTTAGAACTCAAGTGTAAGTTATTTGTGAAACTTTTTTACTTACAACAAAGTGGGTTTTTAAGTTATGTTTTGGAAGAAGTATTGATGGGGAGATTAAATGATAACAGCTTGCTTTGATTGACATCCTTTTGTGCAGAAAACACAAGTAAGCAGTGTTCCTGGCTACCAATATTACAGGATTATTCATTTTTATACCCCCGCTCCGAAGGAGGGGGGTATACTGTTTTACCTCTGTCTGTCCATCCGTCCGTCACACATATTTTCATCGCATTTTTGTCAGCAACCACACATGACAACCACTTGAAATTAGTATGGTGCTTTAGTATGGGGTCCTGTAATGCGTCTCCCATTTTCGGCCATATCGCATCACCACTTCCTGTTTACCGACTTTGTGCCTTTTATCTTTCGTTTTCAAAATTGTGACTTTTTCGTCGCATTTTTCTCTACACACGACAGCCACTTGATATTTGGTATGGTGCATTGGTATGGGGTCCTATTTTGCGCCTCCCCTTTTCGGTTGAATCAAATTACCACTTCCTGTTTACCTACTTTGTGTCTTTTTAACTTTCATTTTCAAAATTGTGAATTTTTTGTCGCATTTTTCTCAGCAACTACACATGACAGCCACTTTATATTTGGTATGGTGCATCAGTATGGGGTCCTATACTGTGCCTCCCCTTTACGGCCAAATTGAATCACTACTTCCTGTTTACCTACTTTGTGTTTTTTAACTTTTATTTTAAAAATTCTGACTTTTTCATCATATTTTTTTGGTCACATTTTTCTCAGCAACTACACATGACAGCGGCTTAATATTTGGTATGGTGCATCGATATGGGGTCTTATACTGCGCCTTCCCTTTTCAGCTGAATTGAATCACAACTTCCTGTTTACCTACTTTGTGTTTTTTAAACTTTTATTTTCAAAATTTTGACTTTTTTGTCATATTTTTTTCGTCACATTTTTCTCAGCAACTACACATGACAGCCACTTAATATTTGGTATGGTACATCGGTATGGGTTCTTATACTGCACCTCCCTTTTTCAGCTGAATTGAATCACCACTTCCTGTTTACGGACTGTGTCTTTTTAACTTTCATTTTCAAAATTGTGATTCTTTCGTCGCATGTTGCGACTTCAAAACTGAAGTTGAAAATTGTTCGTTGACCGCCATTTTCAAAATGGCCGCCAAAAAAGGCGGGAAAATTCAAAATTGTCCGATTTCAATGAAAATTTGGTTTCCAAATAGATCTTGATGTTGCGAGTTCAAAACCGGTGTTGAAAATTGTTCCTTGACCGCCATTTTAGAATGGCCGCCAATAAAGGCGGGAAAATTCAACATTGTCCGATTTCAATGCTTTTTTAATGACAAGTCGTGTCCGGGCTATAACTTTTTAGCTCACCTGGCCAAAGGCCATGTGAGCTTTTACCATCACTCGGCGTCCATCGTCCGTCCGTCCGTTAACTTTTATTCTAAGATCTTCTCCTCTGAAACTACTAAGCCAATACTTACCAAACTTGGCCTGAATCATCACCAGGGTATGCGCTTTCAAGTTTGTGATTTTTATGTCTGTAGACGAAACAACATGGCCGCTGTTACTAAAAACAGAACATAGGGGTAAATTGCTGTTTTTTGCAAATTACTTGAGAACCGTTACAGATATCAAAAATCTGACGGGATAAAAATGATCAGCATGATGAGATCTACCAAGTGTGCAATTTTGAAGAAAATCTGAAAACCAATCTCGGAGTTATAGCCCTTTTTCCATAAAATTTTCAAAATATTTGCATTTTTTATTTTTTATTTCAAAAAGTGTAACAGATAGAGGTCAAGTGTAAATTGCAAAAATGTTCAGCATATCAAGATCTACCCACCCTGAAATTTTGAAGAAAATCCATAAACCCTTGTAGGAGTAATTGCCCTTTTTTCACCGAATTTTTAAAATTTTTCGTATTTTTCATCTTTTATTTCCAAAACTATAGAAGATGAAGGTTAAATGTTAATTGATAAAATGTTTGCCATGCTGTGGGGACTTCAAAACTGATATTGAAAATTGTTCCTTGACCGCCATTTTCAAAATGGCCGTCAAAAAAAGGCGGGAAAATTCAACATTGTCCGATTTCAGTGAAATTTGGTTTCCAAATAGATATTGATGTTGCGACTTCAAATCTGGTGTTGAAAATTGTCCGTTGGCAGCCATTTTCAAAATGGCTGCCAAAACAGGCGGGAAAATTCAACATTGTCCAATTTCAATGACATTTGGTTTCCAAATAGATATTGATGTTGCGACTTCATAACCGGTGTTAAAAATTGTTCGTTGACCGCCATTTTCAAAATGGCCGCCAGAGAAGGCAGGAAAATTCAACATTGTTGGATTTCAATGACATTTGGTTTCCAAATAGATATTGATGTTGGGCATTCAAACCTGGTGTTGAAAATTGTTCGTTGACTGCCATTTTCAAAATGGCCGTCAAAAAATTCAACATTGTCCAATTTAAATGAAATTTGATTTCCAAGTAGATATTGATGTTGCAACTTCAAAACCGATGTTGAAAATTGTTTGTTGACCGCCATTTACAAAATGACCTCTCTACTTCAAAACTGGTGGCGAAAGTGGTTCTTAGCAAGAACGTTTTTTGTCGAAAAAGCCCAACAAAAAAATATAGTAAAACTTCATCAGACTGTAAAAACAGTTCAAGATATTGGAGGTGTTTGAGCTACAAAAGTTTGAGAAACTGAAGATCAACTGTATAACTTGCAATGTTCCCTTGATTGTGGCAACTGAAAGCCAGGTGAGTGATACAGGCCTCTGGTTTGTCTTTTGAGATAGGCTTTTGATATTTTGCCTGTAGATAGATCACTTCAAGATGATGTGTCATGAACAATGATTGGTGACCTTTGACCTTGACCTTTGTTGTCAAGGGCAGATTTTTGCTTTCGTACTGACAGGTTGTGTCCCGGCTATATCTTTTTTTGTCTTTTGAGATAAGATTTTGATATTTTGCATGTAGATAGATCACTTCAAGACAATCTGTCATGAACCATGATTGGTGACCTTTGACCTTGACCTTTGTCTTCAAGGTCAGATTATTGCTTACATTCTGTTGATATCTTGATGATATGATGGTGTCCAAACTTGTGTGTAGTGTCCACACTTGTACTGTGTCCACACCTGTATTGTGTCCACACACACTTAAATTTGCGCTTATATTATAGCGGGGCCCACAGAGATGGCTGCCATCTCTCCGATGTCTAGTTTTGTTTATTGTGTATCCCCTTTTCGGCCTAATTGCTATGCTACTTCCTGTTTACCGACTTGGTCCTTTTTTTAACCTAAATTTTCAAAATGTGACTTTTTTGTCATACTTCTCTCAGCAACCGTATATCACATCAACATGATATATAGCATGGAGCTTCAGTATGGGGTATTATACTGTGTCTCCCCTTTTCAGCCATATTGAAATACTACTTCCTGTTTACTGACTAACCACATTTCTGTCTTTATGCCCTGCATCCTTCTCAAATTATTTGCATCTCATTTTTCTCTGCAACTTTGTTAATGCTTGTATTGTGTTCACACTTGTACTGTGTCCACACTTAATTGTATTTTGTCCACACCTGTATTGTGTCCACACACACTTAATTTTGCACTTACCATACTGATGAAGGGTTTAATGAGCGGGGGTATTATACTGGCTGCCATTCGGCGACAGCTCTTGTTTTGTTCTGGGCACGGAAAAGTGCTTGAAAACCTTTAAAATTTAGAATATTGTACTGGACACAAATGTCAACAACCATGTATGATTCCAGAGTGAATTATTATTTTTTTACACCATAAACTTGTCTTTATATGAGTGATAAAAATGTATCTTCTTTGTGCTTCAAGAATCTGTATTTTATATATGTCAAGCATTTAATAAGATTGCATCCAGGAATTGGCATGTGTTATTAGGGCCCCACATCGAGATGCTGGTGCCCTGTAGTTTTCACTTTGTCTGTCTGTCCGTCCGTCCGTTGACAAATTTTTCTGTCACAGATTTCTTGGCTTCTACTGGAGGGAATGATTTGAAATTTGGCTTGAAGCCTGGAAATGATGAGTTGTATTGTGTAAGTGGTTTTCAAGTTTGTCCCATATCCACTTCCTGTTTGCCGATTCTTTAAATTTTTTACTATAAACCTAATTTTCTGTCACCGATTTCTTGGCTTTTACTGGAGGGAATGATTTGAAATTTGGCTTGAAGCCTGGAAATGATGAGTTGTATTGTGTAAGCAATTCTCAAGTTTGTCCGACATCCACTTCCTGTTTGCCCATATTTTGATTTTTTGCTATAAACCAAATTTTCCGTCAAAGATTTCTTGGCTTCTAATGGAGGGAATGATTTGAAATTTTGTCTGAAGCTTGGAAATGATGAGTTGTATTGTGTAAGTGGTTTTCAAGTTTGTCCCATATCCACTTCCTGTTTGCCGATTCTTTAAATTTTTTACTATAAACCTAATTTTCTGTCACCGATTTCTTGGCTTTTACTTGAGGGAATGATTTGAAATTTGGTCTTAAGCTTGGAAATGGTGAGTTGCATTGTGTTAAAAGTTTTCAAGTTTGTCAAATGTCCACTTACTGTTTGCCAATACTTTTGACTTTTTACTGTAAACCAAATTTTCGTCAAAAGATTTTTTTTACCAGTATCAACTCAAATGAATTGATATTAAGTCTTAAGCTAAGAAATGATATGGTTTGGTAAAACTTCAAGAAATCACTATATCCAGCAAATTACTGTATCAACACATTTGTGTGTCAAACAGAATTTGAATCCACACTTACCTCAACTTTACTTTTGCCTAGAGTTTCAAAATTGCGGGGCCCTTCCGACAACGCCAGTTTCGACATGCTCTAGTAAAATTCTATGGACATCATGACAAGTTTTTCAAATTCAGACCTTGAAGAGAGTTAAAAAAAATCGCTTACGAAACTAGGAAAATGCCTTGAAGTTCAACAGGGAAAAATTGTGGGAATCCGGAGTAAGTTATTCAAAACTTAATTATGCTTCTAACAACACCTATCAAAAAGAATTGAAAAAAATTGATCATATTATTTGAAATTTAAAAGAATTAAAAATTTTTATGCCCCCAGATTGAGGATCAGGGGTGGGGTGGAGCATTTGGTTTTGTCCTGTCTGTCTGTGCATCCGAAACTGTAATCTTGGCTATAACTTTTGAACAAGGTAAGATAAACTTTTCTTTCTTAGCAAGTGTATAGATTGGTCAAGAGGAACATAAATATGCCCCCCAAAAAATTAGGTTAGGTCAAAGGTCAGGGTAACAGAGATTAAAAAGGGGTTAAATTGCTGTTTTCCCATATTTGACTGTAGAATCCATATTATTTGTCATATTTAGACAGTGTTTGCTTAATTTTATTGCTAATTTAATTGTGCAACTGGAATATGCTGATGGATTTGAGGTAGCATATAAGGTTTTTGAGAAACAAGAGGCCCAAAGGGGGCCAAATAGAAAAAAATAATTCTTTAATTTTTTGTCAGATTTCGATGCTGTATTTTTATGTAGTCAAAATAGATACACTGAAAAATTAAAACCATTTTGCAATAAACAAGAGGCCCAAGGCAGCTCTACCCATTTTGGAAAAAAGGGGTTGAATTAGGAGTTTTTATTCAACAAATAAATTACTTTTGTACTATGTAAGATAGACTTTTAATACTTGGCAAGTGTATATGTCTAGTCAAGAGGAACATTAATATGCCAAGAAAAAATTAGGTCAGATCAAAGATCAAGGTTACAGAGGTCAAAAAGTGGTAAAATTGGCATTTTTCCCCATATAATTGACTAGAATCTGAGGTCATATGTAATGTTTTACAAACACAACTTGTTTTCTATCTTGAAAGCCATATGAAATACCAAATATTTGATAAAACATTTTAATTGTCTTGCAATATAAAATATATACATTTATTTGTTTTCTTAATTTTAACAAAAACAATCTTATGTCATTGCAATTATATATATATTTTCCAACAAATTTTTGATAGGCGCAGATTCAAGGAATTTATACAGAAGTGGAAAAGCTTCAAAAGAAAAATCATGAAATGGATAGAGAGTTGATGAGATTAAAACATTTAAATGAAGTGGATCAGCAGATAGAATTGCAGGTAAATTTCAAGCATTTATATTGGGCTGCCATTAAAAATGGGAACCACCTTTTAATAATCAGAGTTTATTTATCTGTCTGTGCATACATACATCTGTCAGTCTGTAACAGTCAGAATTTTTTTAAAGTTTTGCATATCAGTTAAAGAGAGACATACATGTATAATAACAGAGATTTGACAATTTCTCATAAAATCACATGGCCATTGTAAAACTCTCACTTTCCAAAAATAAATCACTAAAATCTTGATAATATATATTAAAATCATGATAAAACTAGCTTAACACCACCAACAAGGTAAAATACTATATAGATTTCATAACTAGAAAGTTGCAATTAGGGAAATAAAAAAGGAGTTTCAAAAGTAAACAATGTACATTACTATTTCGTAGTATTTAACTCATCAGATTTCCATGGGAAGTCTCAGCTTTATTTGCCAATATTGTTTTTTTAATCAATATTTTTATTTCAAATTTTCTAAACAACACTATAATATCATTAAGGAAAACAATACACTTTGATTCAGAAATATGTTGACTAAATAAAAAATAGTTTAAGAAGTTCTGATGTGGCTGTATCCTATTTGTTTTAATAAATATGGGTAGATATTAGAGTTGCCAATCTCTGTAATTATATGTCTCTGGTCATAATAAACATATGTTGTAGATGTACATGTTGTAAGGATTTTCATTTTGTTTTGTTTTCTAAAAAATGTACTTTGCTGATGTACTATTACTGAAAGAGTGCATTTTTCTTCTTTAATTTTATGTCCAGAATACGATAGCATTGTGTTCATTTACAATACAAATTTATAGTAAGTTGTGTTTATTGTAACCAGTGTGCCACATACAATGAAATATTGCAGTTGCTGTATATACTTGTTTTTTTTTAACAGAGACAGTCTTTAGGTCCAATTGTATCCACCCTTCCACAACTTACCAAAGAATATGACACACTTGCACATGCATTGGATACCACACGACACCAGATCCCAACTAAAGGTGTTTACATTCCAGATGATGAAGACCAGTTTCAAAGTAAGCACTGTAGATTTATTTGTTTTTGTGGCCATTATTTCTCATTGTTTTACAGTCAAACTTTGATGGCCTACACCTAAGGGACTGATGTTCCAGCTATTGAGGAGGTTTGAATTCGAACAAATGGTCCGGAAAAAATGTTTAAGACATCCATGGTGTTCCTGTTATTGCTGTTCGAGCCATCGAAGTTCTACTGTATTTAATGAAAACTGGAAACCATTGCACTGTATTTTTATACGACCGCAAAAAATTTGAGGTCGTATAATGGTATGGCGCTGGCGTCATGGTCGGCGACGTCGTTGTCGTCTGTAGACACTTTTGTTTTTGGTCAATAACTTAAGTTCCAGTTGACCAATCCTTATGAAATTTTAATACAGTGTTCCTTGGCACAAAAGGAAGGCTGTGGTGGGTTTTGGTTATTTTGGCCCCTCCCGTTTTGAAAAAATGACCAAAAAGGGAAAAATTAGGTGTTTTCACATATTTGGTTGTAGAATATTTATTATTTATTGGATTTTAATGGGGTTTCTTTCAATGTGTTCCTAATAAAATTTCCTATCAGTAGTATGTCAACGGATTTTATGTGGCATGTACCGCTCACGAGATAAATGGGGCCCAAAAGGGGGGATTTTCAAAAATTTCAATTTTTTAATTTTTAGTCTGATTTTGATGCAGTTTTTTGTAATGGATTCCTCTTGAAAATAAACATAGAACTCCACCATCAGATTTTTGACAACTTGTTTCTTTCCTGAGCTATGAGGGGCCAAATTGGGACAAAATTGCAAATTTGCAGAATACCTACAATTTTTATTTTTCTTCGGATTTTGATGAGATTTTTTTCTTTGGATTCCTCTTGATATAAGCTTTCAGTAGTATGCAACAGATTTGGTGTAGCTTTTACTGTTTCCGAGCTACAAGGGGTCATAGGGGCCAAAATTGCAATTTTTGAAATAAGTCTTTGTTTTTCATGAGATTTCATTTGGTTTGTTTTTTGTTTTTGTTTTGAAGTCCTCTTGTTGTAAGGTTTTGGTAGTATATGTCAAAAGATTTTGCATAGCTCTTACCGTTTCTTAGCTGTAAGGGATCAAACGGGCTGAAATTGCAATTTTCAAAATATGTAAAATCTTTTATTTTTTTTTATTGGATTTTAATGGGGTTCCTTTCTTTGGATTCCTTTTCTTGTATAGTTAAAGTAGTATGCTGACCAATTTGACATGTCTCTTACCATTTCAGATATATATAAGGAATTATAAGGACTAATTTTCATTTTTCCTTAGTTTGTGTACAGCTAATTACTGATTCAAGCTCTTTATTGTGTCCATTTAATTACTGGGTCAAGCTCTTTACTGTGTCCTCATTCATTTTGAATTACACTTGTTCAAATTTCAGTGTTTCAACATGCTGCGGTCGTATCATGCTGCACTCGGCGTAGCCCTTTATTCAACAATGACACAGTTATATCCCCAGATGGATACTTAGGATCATTAATAAAACAGCGTTTTGGGGAAATATATTGATGGTTTTGTTTATATAACATTTTAGTGGAAGCATTATTAGATTTAAATATAAATAAAAGTTAATGGCTTACTACAATATGTAGTGTGTATGATAATCAAGTTGTGTGAATGCAAATTTTACTATCAAAAATGATTTAAAGGAATAATGCAAGGTCTTTTATTTGAAGGAGATATGGAACAAGCTTTACTGGAAAGTGAACAGTTATTGGGTGAACTTTCTGTGATGATACGACGTGATTTACCAAGTGTTACTGCCATGGCTACAGCTCTATCTGCCATGGAGAAATCAACAGCTAATCAGTGTGAAGAACTTGTCAGGTAAGGTAGAAATATTCAGGTTCTTATCCTTCTAATGGAAGGGTTAAATGAAATATTTATATATAGAACCAATATTCTGAACTGTTCAAAACAGTATGTAATTTGTGCTACATTTTTTATTTCGATTACCAGATCAATGATATATTTCAGTGGTGTTGTTATCTGCCTTGATATATCTGAAGTACTGCTGAAAATGGTGGTTACCTTAATCAGCTTATCAATGTTGTGAACACAAGTCAAATGTTTGTATAGAAAATAACCTTCCTATTCATGAGTGAAGTGTTGATATTTATTACAGATAATAAAGTATTTTTACAGTCAAAATAATACTAAACAATATATTTATTACATTCCAATAATGCAACTTAATGCACCTTAATTCTTTCATTTGATACCTTCAAACATAGTGTCCAGTTACAAATTAGTCTCTCCTGTTGACTTAACATACTTGTACTTTAGATCTTTTAGACATTGCAGCTGAGTGTAAACATAAAGTTCACATGAAGGCAGTTTTTACCTTCAGCAGAATTCTTTTCAGAGAAATTAAATATAAATTGACTTCAACCTGCACACACAAAACTATATAAAAAATATTAAATGCATGAATTAAAGTATCAAAAGTACACTTCAGAGCAATGATTAAAAAAATATCTTCAATGTCTTTTTCAGATGTAATGAAATGATTTCAGCAACACAAAGTTTAACAATCCAGGAAACATCGATGAAAATTCAAGCAATGCAAGCTAGGGAAGTTGGAGCTGCCTGATTTTTTTTCTCGAAATACTGTATGATATATCAAAGGTCTCTTGAGTGATTATGGATACAAACTTATTTCCATTGGTAATTTTGTGAACCCATGTGTAGTGATGAAAAGCTAGTTGGATCTGGATAGTTGAGCCACAAATAGGACTTTTATAGAACTGAACAGCAATACTATAAATAGGATTTAATTTATAGACCATCTGTGATATTTTCAATGTTCTTAATGTAGTACTTTTGTTTGAATTAATAATATATATATATCCACATTCTTACCTTTCCCTGTTTGTGTTCACACACAACTTCCAATGAAGCACAGTGTTTACATTACATGATTACCTTCAAGCAACACAACTCGTCCAATTACTTTTACTGTTTACATAAATTACATTCACATGACTCAGCTGTGCCAATTAAATAAACATGTTTCCTATATTTGGTTTCCCAGAGCTGTTTTCTCTGTTGGTTTATTGGTTGGCTTGCAAGTTGTAGAAGCGTGACTTGTGAAGAGCATTCCTAGTGGTGATGGCATCAACAATCCGAAACTATTGAGAATTGCCATGCTAATGTTAGTTGTAGGTCCATAGTATTTGATTTGCAGTTGCATTAGTAGTCTTAACCACTCTTAGATTTGATATGCAGTTGGGGCTTGAGTACATGTCTATATCACAGTCAAATGTTGGCATCTAGATTTTAACAAGCAAGTAGTATACACAGTTTAAGACATAGATTTCAATATAATAGTTGCTATTGAAGATAATTGTACATATTAAATCTATGCATGGGACAGGGGAGACATATCATGTTTCAACATTTTATGATTATCTTTAAAGGCTGTGCAGTAATATGTATCTCTTCTCATTTTGAAGTACATATGAAAAAGAAAGGAGATGGGGTAAATGTCAAGGAGACAACATCCCATCTCCAGTTAAAAAGACCCAAAACAAAGCATTTAGGGGTCACCATAGGGTCTTCAACACAGTGAGGAACCTCACACCATATAGAAAGCCCTAAACGGCCCCAAAAAAGTAAAAAAGAGAATAAATCAATGGAAACAAACCACATCCTATAACCTGAATATCAAGAAACTAAAATTTTATAAGAAGACAAGGACAAGCCAATGACCAACATATTCCTGACTTAGAGGCACAAAAATTGCAGTGGGGTTAAACTCATTTTTTTATCCAAACCCTCCCCTATGTGTGGTGAATGGCTAAAAATAAATACACAAAAAGACTCACAGTAAAAATCAAACTAGAAAAAGTCAAATATATTAAGATGAGTACCTTTACAATGAAGTACATAAAACATGAAGACAATACAAATGGGTACTGTCCTGATAAATGCTCGCAATTACTAACAGCTAGATAAGGACATAATTTCTGTTGACTATGATATAAAGCCTTCTTACATATTAAACTTCAACTGAAATACTTCTAAATAGATTTAGAGGTTTGGGTATCCATAAACCGGTTTAACCCTACCACTGGCTTTTGCTAGTGCCGACACTAAGTCAGTCTGTCCCCAGTTCCTATCGTTGTTAATGTTTGTCTTTTGTCTTATTTGTTTTTTTCCTGTGTAGTTCCCTAGTCCAGTGTAAAACTATGATTTGCAGCTGTAGCCATCTTGGATCTATGATGGATACTAAAATCCTACAGTTGTTTAAGACAACCATGTTACTATTTCTTGTTAATATAAACTTGATGTATGATAGTTTTCCAGAAATAACATTTCACAACATTTCCCATAAGGTCCTACGTTAAACTATGTTCTCCGATGGCAGTCATTATACCCCCGCTTGAAAAGTGGGGGGTATATAGTGATGGGGGTGTCCGTCTGTCCGTCCGTCCGTCCGTCACACCTGAGGGTAACCATCTCTTATCCGCTACTCCTCCTGAACCGCTGAATAGATTTTCACGAAACTTTAACACTCTGTGGCATAATGCAGATGTGCACCTCCTATTTCAGAATTTGATTTAATTGATTTTTGGGGTTTCCCATAGCAAAACATGGACTTAGCCATTACAATACAAGGGGGTACCCATCTCTTATCCGCTACTCCTCCTGAACCGCTGAATAGATTTTCATGAAACTTTAACACAGTCTTTGTGACATAATGTAGATGTGCACCTCCTATTTCAGAATTTGGAATGATTGATTTTTGGGGTTTCCCATAGGAAAACATGGACTTGGCCATTACATTACAAGTTAGTACCCATCTCTTATCCGCTACTACTCCGTAACCACTGAAAAGATTTTCATGAAACTTTAACACAGTCTTTATGACATAATGTAGATGTGCACCTCCTATTTCAGAATTTGATTGGATTGATTTTTAAATTCTGGAATCAAATGGGGTGCGGGGGGTCTTTATTAGTGAGCTTTGCTCACAGTTTTTCTAGTTTTGGATTTGTTATTGGTAAAGAGATATGCAAAATTTGGAAGATGACCATCATGTTACCATGCCTTGTTAATATCAACTCTATATATATGAAAGAATGTTCAAGAATTAGCAATTTACAACATTTTCCCATAGTCTCCAATGTTAAACTTAGATCTGCAGTGGCAGCCATCTTAGATTTATGATCGATACTAAAATCCATCATTTATTTAATCACCAGCATGCTACCATGATTTAATATCAACTTGACGTATGAAACGGTTTTCAAGAAGTACAATTTACAACATTATCCCATATGGTCCTATCCCCACTGGCGACCATCTTGGATGAGATGTGAACCTGTTGAACATATGTAGAAACTGTAGCTCTTAATTAGCTGAACACTTTTGCTATTCAAACATAACTTTTATCTCAAATCGTTTTGAAAAACAGGACAAAATGTATAAAATTACAAAAAATTTGACAAACAAAAGGCAATAACACCTATATGGGTATTTAGATTCTTCTAAATTTCCAGGTGGGTAGATCTTGGTATGCTGAACATTTTTACAATTTAAAGTTTACTTTTATCTGTTTTAGTTTTTAGCTCACCTGGCCTAAAGGCCATGTGAGCTTTTGTCATCACTATGCATCCGTTGTCTGTCTGTCAACAATTTCAAAAATCTTCCCCTCTGAAACCGGTGGGTCAAATGTAACCAACCTTGTCTGGAATCATCACCAGGGTATGGCTTCTCAAAATTGTGTTCGATAAGTCCGCTGGTCAAAAAACATGGCCACCATTGCTAAAAATAGAACATGGAGGTAAAATGCAGTTTTTGGCTAATAACTCCAAAATCGTTACAGATATAAAAAATTTGTCAGGAGTAAAACTGACCAGCATGATGAGATCTACCCACCGTGCAATTTTGAAAAAAATCTGAAAACCCATATCGGAGTTATAGCCCTTTTCCGTAAAATTTTCAAAATTTTTGCATTTTTTTATTTTTTATTTCAAAAAGTGCAACAGATAGAGGTCAATTGTAAATTGCAAAAATGTTCAGCATATAAACATCTACCCTCCATGAAATTTTGAAGAAATTCCATATACCCTTGTAGGAGTAAATGCCCTTTTTTCACCGAATTTTTAAAATTTTTGTATATTTCTTCTTTTATTTCCGAAACTATAGAGGATGAAGGTGAAGTGTAAAATGATGAAATGTTTTCCATGCTGTGGCGACTTCAAAACTGGTTCGTTGACCGCCATTTTTCAAAATGGCCACCAAAAAAGGCTGGAAAATTCAACATTGTCAAATTTCAATAAAATTAGGTTTCCAAATTGATATTGATGTTGTGACTTCAAAACCGATGTTGAAAATTGTTCGTTGAATGCCATTCTTAAAATGGCCGCCAAAAATGCGGGAAAATTCAACATTCTCTGATTTCAATGAAAATTGGTATCCAAATAGGTATTGATGTCGCAACTTCAAAACTGATGTTAAAAATTGTTCTTTGACCACCTTATTCAAAATGGCAGGAAAATTCAACATTGTCTGATTTCAGTGAAATTTGGTTTCCAAATAGGTATTGATGTTGCAACTTCTAAACTGATGTTAAAAATTGTTTGTTGACCACCATTTTCAAAATGGTCGCCAAAAAAGGCAGAAAATTCAACATTGTCCTATTTCAATGAAATTTGGTTTCCAAATAGATATTGATGTTGTGACTTCAGAACTGATGTTAATAAACAGCTGCTCCAAGTTGCATGATTCGCCCGTGGTCATCCTTCAAAACTTTAAGTGATTTAGGTAAGGGGTTCTCAATTCAGAAGCACCTATAACTGCCTAATTAAGCTTGATATCTCTTAAAGAAATTAATCTGCAAAGTTTGAAGTGAGCTGATCAAAGTACTTATCAGTTAGAGCGCGATATGTAATAAATTGCCTTAAAATTGACAACAAAGTCCCATAACTCTTGCAAGAAAAATCTAAATTTCACAAAAAAGTATACAGATCGTGAGGTCATCACATCCAAGACCTCTTCAAAGTTTGAAGTGAATTGGCCAAAGAGTTGTCAAGTTAGAGCATGACATGTAAAAAAAATTGCCTTAAAATTAACCAATAAAGTCCCATAACTCTTGCAAGAAAAATTGAAATTTTACAAAAAAGTATACAGATCGTGACGCCATCATACCCAATACCTCTACAAAGTTTGAAGTGAATTGGCCAAAGGGTTGTCAAGTTAGAGTGTGACATATGAAATGGACAGACAGACAGACGGTCAGACGGACGGATGGACAATCGGACATTGGTATACCATAATACGTCCGTCATGAAGAGCCCGACATGTAAAACCAGAGGCTCCCAGGAGCCTGTATCGCTTACCTGGCTTTCAGTTGCCACAATCAAGGTAACATTGTAAGTTATACAGTTGATCTTCAGTTTCTCAAACTTTCGTAGCTCAAACACCTCCAATATCCTGAACTGTTTTTAGTTCGCCTCAACGAAGTTGAGGGGGACTATTGGTGTACCCCCGGCGTCTACGTCTACGTCTACGTCTATGTCTACGTCTACGTCTACATCTACGTCCGCGTNAAGAATATGACACACTTGCACATGCATTGGATACCACACGACACCAGATCCCAACTAAAGGTGTTTACATTCCAGATGATGAAGACCAGTTTCAAAGTAAGCACTGTAGATTTATTTGTTTTTGTGGCTATTATTTCTCATTCTTTTACAGTTAAACTTTGATGGCCTACACCTAAGGGACTGATGTTCCAGCTATTGAGGAGGTTTGAATTCGAACAAATGGTCCAGAAAAAATGCTCAAGACATCCATGGTGTTATTGCAGTTCGAGCCATCGAAGTTCTATTGTATTTAATGTAAACTGGAAACCATCGCACTGTATTTTTCAACAATGACAGTTATATCCCCAGTTGGATACTTAGGATCATAAATTAAACCAGCATTTTGGGGAAATTTATTGATGGTTTTGTTTATAACATTTTAGTGGAAGCATTATTAGATTTAAATATAAATAAATAGAAGTTAATGGCTTACTACAATATGTAGTGTGTATGATAATCGAAGTTGTGTGAATGCAAATTTTACTATCAAAAATGATTTAAAGGAATAATGCAAGGTCTTTTATTTGAAGGAGATATGGAACAAGCTTTACTGGAAAGTGAACAGTTATTGGGTGAACTTTCTGTGATGATACGACGTGATTTACCAAGTGTTACTGCCATGGCTACAGCTCTATCTGCCATGGAGAAATCAAC
>MJUU01039586.1:14657-40393 GCA_002080025.1 Modiolus philippinarum
AAAAGATGGACGTACGGACGTACGGACGTACGGATCAGGGTAAACCTTAATGCCCCCGACCACCTAGCGGCGGGGGCATAAAAAAAATCAATTCCGCTGGAACTCCTCTTACACCTTAAATCGCAGAAACCTTGTAATAAGGATGTTAGTAACACTATAAAAGTTGTCTGTGCCGAAGGTTTCGGAATTATGAAATTTGCCCTCAGGGCGGAAAAATGAGCGAAAATGTATTTCGAGATATCCAGTAATAAGGGAAATCTTCTGAAGTATTCATGTTTGGAAGCTGAAACTTTGCATGCAAGTTCGATTATATGCATCTCATTTACTGATGATAGCGGACTTTTGGTATGACCCCTGGGGGCATGCCCTTAAGGGGCCAAAAAATGTTAAACAATTAGTACTCATCAGAACGACTGGAACTCTATGGCATAATTTCGATTTTGTGGTTTTGTATTTTCATGAGGAATTATTGGAATTGCTCTTTGAATACATTCTAAGCTTTTAGAATTTAGACCCCGTTGCATGAAGTTTTATAATTAAGCAACTTTTTAATGTCATCAGCTAGTATGAACACTAGGATTTCAAAAATATGATTCTAATTTTGGTAAATTTCCTGAAACTCTCAAAGACCAATTATTTTTTGGAATTCTACCCAGCAACCATATCTTTTTCAATTATTTAGAGTTATAAGGATGAATTTCAACTGTCAGGTTGCAAAAATCTTTCATTCTTATTTTGGTAAATTTCCTGAAACTCTCAAAGACCCATTATTTTTGGGAATTTTACCTAGCAACCATATCTTTTTTTAACTCACCTGGCTATGCCAGGGTGAACTATTGCCATCACTTGGCGTCCGTCGTTAGCTCACTTTCAAAAATCTTCTCCTCTGAAACCACTAGGCCAAATGGAACCGAACTTTAACTGAATCATCACTAGGGTATCTAGTTTCAAATTTGTTATTTTGTATGTCTTAGGTCAAACAACATGGCTGCCGTTACTAAAAATAGAATATAGGGGTAAATTACAGTTTTTGGCAAATAACTCAATAACCGTTACAGATGTCAAAAATCTGACAGGGTAAAAATGATGAGCATGAGAAGATCTACCCATGCTGAAATTTTGAAGAAAATCTGATGACCGTCTAAGAGTTATTGCCCTTTTTCCATAAAATTTTCAAAATTTTGGTGTTTTTTATTTTTTATTAAAAAAACTATAACAGATAGAGGTTAAGTTTAAATTGCAAAAATGTTCAGCATGTTAAGATCTACCCACATGGATATTTTGAAGAAAATCCAAGTACCTATATATGAGTTGTGGCCCTTTATTTGTCAAATTGTTCGTGATTTTTTACTTTTTGTCCTATATTTCAAAAACGCTTTGAGATAGAGGTCAAGTTTAAATTGCAAAAATATTCAGCATGTTAAGGACTATATTTTATTGAACACATTCAAGTTTTCCGACCTCTTCCAAGATGGCCGCCAGTAGAATTTTTATATGATAGTCCTTGGGTGACCCTCTTCAAAGTTTTATGTCAAATAGCTGCCAGCAGGGAACGTAGATTAACATGGGCCCTTAAAGTTTGGAAACTGCATTCAAAAATCTTCTGTGAAACTGCTTGAACAATTTTAATTCAGTTTTATAAAAATTTTCTGATTTTTATGTACATACACCACCAAAGATGGACCATCAATTTGGAATTGTAGTGCTGCATAGGACCCAGGTGAGCGATACAGGCTCTTGAGAGCCTCTTGTTGGTGCCTTTTAGATTTAATAATCATTTTCAATGGTCAGGTTGCAAAAATCTTTTGATTCTAATTTTGGTAAATTTCCTGAAACTCTCAAAGACCGTATTTTTTTTTTGGAATTCTACCTAGCAACCATATCCAGAGTTATAAGGATGAATTTCAACTGTCAGGTTGCAAGAATCTTTGATTCTAATTTTGGAAAATTTTCTGAAACTCTCATAGACCGAATTCTTTTTGGAATTTTACCTAGTAACCATATCTTTTTGATGCCTTATAGTATCAGTGATGATTTTCAACAGCCAGGTTGCAAAAATCTTTGATTCTAAATTTGGTAAAGTTCCTGAAACGCTCAAAGACCCATTATTTTTGGGAATTCTACCTAGCAACCATATCTTTTTGGTGTTTTACAGTTACGATGATTTATTTAGTTTCAAAAACACTTGTCTTTTTTTTAACAAGGGGAGGGGGTCCAAAAAGGGGTAGCGGAGGGATCGCAATCTTTGATTGGCTGTTTTTCATTACGTTTATTATATATTATTGCCATAATTTTAAGAAACAGAATGTTTCCATACCTCCCACAATTTCTTAGTAACATCTATTTATCAATGCCAAATTCACGTGAATAATTTTGGTAACTTTCTTGTTACATCATATTACATATAATCAGAAGTGGTAGGAGCTTAATAGAAAGTTGTAACTATTACAATAGAGGACAGGGTTGGCCGGGAAATACCAGTGGCGGTAATTCCCATTGGTAATTACCGGTAATTCCCATCCTGGGAAATACTGCTAATTTTCAAAGTGGGAAATACCGGGGAAATATGAAAAAAAATGACTCCGTTTAAACCCACCTGACATAAAAATACTCCTAACTATTTGTTTAAATTTACTTTCAAATTTACATTTCCCTTTAAAATTGTCTTTAAAATATTTTTGATACATTTTTAATTAAAAAAAAAACAAGTGCATTTTCATATTATTTTAAAATTTGGTTAGTTATGAAAACATGCCTTTTGAAATCAATTTGTTATCTTTTTTGAAAAAAAAAAGCATACCCAAGCCCATCATACCTTTTACCTTTTACCTTTTCTTCATATGTTCGTCCTTTATAGGACAACCATTCATCTGAATGTCAGTTTTCTTTCCCACTACCATATACATCATTCATGTCATAATCGTACCAATTACCATAACATCCCTCTACCATAAAACATCATCTGTAATACCCATCTTATAACCATTTCCATTGTCACCAATATAAATCTAATACATATACCAAAATACACCATAACCATTAAGCCATTACCATTTTCATTTTCACAACAAATAGCTATATCCACTACCATTTTTGTTAGTATTACAGTATTATTTCCACCACCAGGATATATACATAAGCATTATATACAATGTTAATTTCTTTTCCAATGTTTTCTGAATATCCTATGACTTCACCATTGCTTATTATATTAATTCTATTTTCTTCTGGCTTTATACAATAGTTGACTATATCGAGCACTATTTAGATTATATAACAAGCGCCTATTCTGAAACTCCAGTCTCCCAATGATGTTAATTTTATCATTACTGCGTACTAGATTGGAACAGTCTAAAATAATTTGAGTTTTCTGTTCTTGATTCAAGTTGTCAAAATTGATTTTGTAATCTGACCATAGTATTCCTTTTATATCTTGGACAACTGGTGCACGAACAGTGGATAATGCTGAACATTCTTATATGAAATGATGAATTGTTTCAGGTTGACAGTTACAAAGTAGACAAGTTGGATTATCTTGATAATTTTTATATTTTGCTTGGTTGATTTATAGAACATAAGTTCCTGTTAATAATTTTAATTTTGTTGGTATCCTGATGATATCTCTTATTAGAGATTTACAATTAACAGCTAAGAGTGGATGTATTTTACCAGGGTAACATTTATCAGTATTCAAATATTGCAATGATTTATACAAGGTCTTAGAGTATAAAATATTATTCCACCAGTATTCATTGATCTTCTTGTTACTCATTGATTTCCACTTCCCCTTGTCAATCGGATTGTCCAATATATATAACGGATCATGAAAGTTATATTGGTATAATAGTTTTTTAATTTCGATGAACCAGCTGGAACTTGATTTTGGTTTTATAGATATCTGTCTTCTTGCCAGTTGTTTTTCAATGGATTGTTCATTTTGGTTTGAAATACTATTAAATAATTGTAAAGCTTTCTTGTGAATCTGAGCTTCAATTGGTAAAAATCCAGTAAGTAAATATATAGCACTATCAGGTGTATTTTGTGGTAATTAAAGTAGTTGTTTTATTAACCTTTTTTGAAATAATTCAAGTTTCATAATCTGTGTATATTTTGGCAAGATCACTTCCAATCCATACAGTAGTATAGGTGAAATATAAGTCCTGACTAATTGAATCATGGTTTCAGGGTCCAGTCCATTATGACCGTGAACTCCAACCGACATTAGGCTATAAGTTGCTCTTCTTGCTTTTTTGATATTATTGTCTACATTAATTTCATCAGATTTTATAAAATTGCTAGTCTGTTGAATTCCAATATGAGTAGCTTGGTTAGCATACGGGATATCTGATCCTTTTAGTTGTAAACTAGGATGTTCTTCAGTAGAGATTTTTCGTTGTGACGTCTTAATATGTATGGTATTAGTTTTTGCTGGTTGTAGTTGATATCTCTCTTGTGCTGTAAATTTTTCTGCTACATTTATCTAAATTTGTGCGTCATTCAAGTTATTAGCATTGAGTGTCACATCATCAGCACAGGCGCTTGTATTACAATTTATGTTTCCAATCCTTGTTCCAATTCCAGTGGAGTGTAATCTGTTCAGTAATGGATTTACATAGATTTTATATAGGTCTGCACTGAGGATACCTCCTTGACGGACACCTTGTGAGATATTGAAGAACTCATTTAGGCCAAAATTGAAATATTGTTTGTTTCCCCTTACCCTACCGACCCTGAAAAAATGGCCCTACTCAAATAATTTTATTGACTTCTCAGGAAAAAAATTTTTTTTTACTCAAATTTGGATAAAGAATAGTAATTTTTAACCTCTTTTTAGTAAAAATTATAAAAAATAATGTACTTCCTACCTACCTACTCAAGATCATAAAGTAGAGTCGGGTAAGGGGAAACAAACATTTTCTTAATTATGGCCTTAATGTTGATTTAGTAATTAACACTCTCACATTTGACAAAATTTTTACTTCTTAGATTAAATAACAATGATAATTACAAGTATCTTAATGAATTTGACAAAATTTTTACTTCTTAGATTAAATAACAATGATAATTACAAGTATCTTAATGAATTTGATTTTTGTTTACACAAACACTTAAACAAATCAGTTGCATTAAAGGTATTACTTTGTAGAATGATTACCACTGAATGCAGGTGATGTTTAATAGTGAAAGTGGGAAGACATTTATTGTTTTACCTATTTGGAATAGTCATATGGTAGTAGAAGAATATGAAATTGCCTTTGCATAATCCCATTTAGACCTATCTGATCCATTTGCAGCACTTTTCACTACAAAGTTATGAAGTCATATCATTTGACAGTATATTTCCTAGTATTGTACGGGAATTCCCAGTATTTCCCACCGTCCTGGGAAATATGAGTATTTCCCGCTTTTTTGCCAACCCTGATAGAGGACATGCTTAAAATACCGTATTGCTGCTTCAATAAAGTGCCGTCGTTTTTCGCGCTTATTAAGTAGAATTTGGTATTCATTATAACCGGTACACTAGAAATCATAACTTAGGACTATCTCCCTCAAGCAAAGCTCTGTCCTTAATAGCACAGTTTGGCTTTCTATCCTTTTGATTGTTTCGTTTTTGTACATCCTTCGATATCTTGATTTCCAATGAATTAATTTTATCTGCACCGATGACTCATAAGTTGTAGATATGGCCATATGCAGAAAGTTAATTTACAGAAACTTTGGTATTTGTTATTTCTTATTACAAAGGTGCAACAGACTGGCAGACAAAATGATCCCTATTTCTGACCCTCTTGGCAAGTAACACAAAAAACAAATAAAGATAGTTTTATTTATCCTTTATTACACATGGTTTATATCACATCTGCTGAAAATTGTACAGAAAAAAATTGCAAGTAGTTTTCTGTGATATTATTGTGGACATTTTGTCATTTCAACTAAATGAAATCCAACAGGAGATTAACCAATAAGATACACTGATAAAGTTATTAATTGACCTTTCACTTTTTCATTTATCAACTTTCTAATCTGACCTCACATGTTCATTTGAATGTTATTAAAAATATAGATGAAAAAACATTTTCAACTAACATTTTTATAATTGATATAAGTATTTGAATAATGGTATGGTAAGCTTGCTAACTACTTTCTGTCTGTTATCTCTGTTCATTCATTTTCAAAACTTTGGAATAAAACTTGTGCATGTTACAATACAAAAAGCTATGTAACAGTGGCTGTGTACTGTCCTTTAAGAAAAAAAATTGAAAAACCTTAAAATAAAATTTCTACCACAAGATATCTCTTCTGACAGAAAAAAGTGGAATACACTCGGTATTCCCACACCTGGATTACATTTGAATATTATGTCCGAGTCCGAGGAGAGGTCATTATTGCTGTTGAAAGCCAATTCCACTGTTCTACAGCAGTCTTTATATTGACAATGTGCAATTTATCAATTACGATTGTATTGATTTCTAGTGAGAAATTTTCAAGTCTTAATGTTTATATAGTTTTACCACTGCATATCTACATTGTATAATACAGACAAAATATTAGCAGACATATTGTGCAAAGAATTCTCTTTCACAGAATCACAAAATAACAAGTTCTAGCTTTGACACTGATAGGAAAATATTCATACATAATTGCATTGGTTTGAAATCAGAGTGCATTTTTAACCTTGAATTCTAGTGAAGTATCTTTTTCTCAGAATCTACATTAAAAAGGTCCACAATAATATAATCTCTCACAATTTTTGTTTACATAATTGACAACAAACAAAACAAGCCTTTCCAGTTACCATGGTAACGTGATTTAACAGAACTATATGAAAATGTGCAGAATACAGAAAATTGCACAGTAACAGTAAAACAGTTGTTTTTAAATTAGACAAGCTAACAAGATCATTTCAAAACAAGCATGTTACAAATAGATTTCATTATTACAACGGTTACTGGAAAAGCTCTTAATGCCTCACACAAAATCCACTCAGCCATCACATACACTTTGTTCAAAAACAAATATATTAATTCTAAAAGATCATGTATTATGTACAGTAGAGTTGTCTAACCTTGCAAAAGTGCAGTTACCTTCAATAGGAACACATACCACTCCAGTCTACGATTTTGACTACAAATTAGTATCAGTCAATAATGCCATACACCTGCTCTACGAGAATCAAATTCACAAGACAATAAAGCTTGGCAGAGGGAAAAGGTAAAATGGATTTTCATAAATTTCTTAAAAATTAAGATTTTTATTACACGTGATTTTCAAATTACTTGATCCACAAGCAAAAACTTTGTGTTGATTTCCTATTTCAATCCAACTAGGCGAGTTTACAAGCTAACATTTTAACAACACTTCCCCTCATGACAAATGTTTAATATAGTCTTGCTATCTAAAAGAAAGGGTTTAGATTTCTAGAGGCCAAAGTTAGGTTACCATATCCATATTAAAAGTAAAATGTCTTGGCTTTGTACAATCACAATAGAATTACTCTGAATAAATTGGTTTACATCTTTCAAATATGAGAACTGAATATTTATACTGTACTGCCCAGATCTGGGTGCTGATTGTGTTACAGGGATGCAAATTACCAGGTCTCCGTAGCCCAAGGCCCCTAGAATTTGCCCTGGGCTACTAAAATTTTAGAACAAGCAGCCCAGGTGGCTACTGAAATATCATGCTATTTTGGTTTACAACATAGTACTGGGCTATTGAAATTATTGGCTGGGCTACTGAATTCTGTCTACCAGGGGGCCCAGCTGGCCACTTTGCCAATATTGGTATATATTCATCCCTGTGTTATACGGTAATGTTCATGTTCTTATAATTTAAATGTGCATGTTCTGGACATTGATAATATCAAAACAGTTATGTGAAAATAATGGAAAAAAATACAACTGTGTGATTTGAAAATAAACTTTTAACAATTGTGGAAATTCCATGTGAAACAGGGGTAACAACTCTATTGTAGTAAGGGGAAACAACTCTATTTGTAGCAATAGAAAGGGGAAACAACTCTATCTGTATTAAATAGATCTATTCTATTTACAGACTTACACATTTTTACATGTATACAGCATATTATAAAATACCATATTTCAAGGAATTATTAATAAAATCTTTGCTTTCTGCCTTATTTAACAAACATTACAATTTGACGTGAAAATTATTTTCATATCTGCTACAATTCAAATTTGTGAATTCTTCTGTAAATATAATCTTTGAAAATAATTTGACACCTATCTAGAAGATATTTTCTTTTATACTAGTAAGAATGTTGAGTGATTTTCTTATGACAATTTCAGTTATTCAAAGTTATTTCCACTTCTAGCTATAGGGTCTGTAAGTCTCGCCATGTGACTCACGAGAATCCACGATAAACCGGCAATTCGAAAACGTTTCCCGCCAAAACATGACGTCTGAGGATTATGACGTTCCAATTTTTGTTTGAAACATCCTATATCTTTGTTTAAAATGTAACTTCTTGGTACAGTTTTTGGACCCAGAAGTTCCAAAACTGTACGAGACTTACAGGCCCTATTTAAGAATAACCATGTCTGGATAATTTCCAAAATCACAAGACCAAATGTCTTCAAAAATAAATTTTAAACTTCAACAAATAAAAAACTGGGACACAACTCTTTTGTAGCTATAGAAGGGGAAACAACTCTGAATTTATTGCCTTGTGTAAAAAAAAACAATCTATTGTCTGGTGTCAAAAAACAATCAAGTCACTAATTAAAATTTAACTATTATTTTTGTTATGAGAGTCTTTTCAATTATTGTCATTATTAAATGTGAAGAAAAACTTCTGATTACAATTTTGCTTACAAACATAAAAATACACAATATAATTTATGCAGAGCACAGTGTGCAACAAATTATTTGAAGACTCCCACAAGGAAATGTAATTAAACGTAACATCTCCAAACTGTATACCACTGTATATTTGCAATGTACGGTGATTTTATGGTACCTTTCTCCATCCACTAACATAAAATGGATTCTGTAGCTAGCTATTAGAAGATGAATGTGTTGAAACTATATAAGTTAAGATTTTATATCCGAACGTATCTTAGGTGTTCAAGAATAAACCCAAATTATTCCAGATTATTCTCACAGTGGCTTTTCTTCTCCATTGTCTGTGTTCACACTAAGTCTATGCTGGGAAAATAAAAATGAGTGAACTTGTTTATAGCATGTATGGATCACATTGTAACAACCAATCAAAATCCTCGTTACTTGCAACAACCACCTTCGTCCGATCGCTCATGTGATCCATTTAAGTTTATATTTGCACCTGGTCTTTGTTGTGCTGATCCTCCTGCTTCATTTTTAGGTAACTTTTTAGCTAAAAAAAAAAAGTAAACAAGGTCAATTACAAAAACAGCAAAATATGACATACAATATGGGTGGTATTACATGACAAACAAGTGGTTTAAGAGGAGTTTGCTTACGAAGTACCCTATACATAGGGAATCAACAAAAAGTCAAAGTCCAATTATCTCCCCTTTCTGGTTTCGGACAATAATTATATTCCTTCAGGCACATAGTGTCCTTCTTTTGTGTAGTTTCATCAAAATCCTTCAAGCGGTTTAAGAGGAGTTGCGCTTACAAGAAGTGTGGACAGACTTTGTTTGCGGGGTATAACTTAAACCAATCTGATACAATATAGAATATGTGATTCCGAATGCCCACAGTGATGAAAATCATCTTTTTAAACCTGTTAACATCGGAAAATCCAGCAAGGTCTACTGGATTTGAACCCTTGCTTTGTTGTCATCTATGGCAACACCACCTGCACTATGTCCAGCGCCCTAGACCACCTAGGCTCTATAAAAATATAGCTTTCGGTAACCTAGTTATTCCTCCTCGTAGCAAATCTAGAGTTGTAACATAGTACACGATGAACATTTGATGGGTAGGAAATAGATAGAAGAAGGATAAGGTTGCAACAGGTAAGATACATAAGGTATAAAGATAATAGTGTTGCACACAGCTCTATATAATATGAATGATAATGTGTTGGTAAGGTGAGCTGGGGAACAAAGATTTCAAACAAAGTTTTTCATTGTGAAACACTTGTATACCCTAAAAGCAGCTTAATAGATACCTATAGCATCACTAATATGTGATTGAAACTGAGTAATATCAGGGTAATTTATGTGCCTTAGGAAACTCTATTACATCTTTCTTTCTAAAATACACATTCTGTGGATATAAATAAACATTTTTCTGATGGATTTCCATTGTTTTGAATATAAAATAAACTTCACTGGAAGAAAGTCAAGTTGAAACAACTCTTTGTCAAAGAAAGATAACCCAAATTATTAAACAAAATGTCATTATATCACAACAATTTCCAAATAAAATATGCTATTTTTAGTAGTAATTTCAGTGTGTGTAAGCAGTTTGAACTAGTTTTCTTCCCTGGTAACAATTTTAATGGTGTATATCATGGGAGGCGCTCGATTCATTGTCCTGGACGTCCTGCACAGTACTGTGCAACATTCGAATGACTGAGAACAGTGTTCTGGATCTGTTCCGTCTGTACCGACTTCAGAGGTGGGGTAGTGTGCACAGTCCGCCATTCAAGATGGAGTCAAACGTAATGGATGCAGGAAAACAAATGTGAATTTAATGAATTTGTAACATAACAATAAATGCTTTCTAAAGGATAATAAAGAAAATACTTTATCCCAGCTAAAGCAAACTTAAAAAAACATTTAAGAGCTATTCATTTCTTCACTGAAAGATGAATACATTTATCAAAAGACTTGTTTAACAAAAATCTAGACAAATATTAATTACTAAAAAAAAATTAAGAACTCAGTCAATCAATTACGTTGGAAAATTCATTTTATATTGCAAACTATTGAGCCAAATTATCATGACACTCTTTCATATTATAGGGTATGTAAGTCTGGTCATGTGACACAGAGAAATCACGATAAAATTGCAATTTGAAAACGTTTCCCGCCTAAATATGACGTTGCAGCATTATGACGTCCAAAATTTGTGGTTGAAACGTCATATGTTTTTGTTAAAAATGCAACTTCCGGGTACAAGTCATGTGCCCGGAAGTTCCAAAATTAGACGAGACTTACAGACCCTATTGGAACATTTTAAAAAAATATTATCAGTTTTAATATATAATTTTTGACAAGTGTTAAACCTACAATGCAAGACATTTTACTACAACTACAGATTCTATTGCGCCATCATTGTATTTTCTTCATTATCAACAAATTCGTTTGCGAAAGTAGCTATCACACAATCGACTTCCATTTTGATATAAGAACATCCTGTTCCAAGACATTCGATTTGCTTGTCCAGAACATTGTGATCGGAACATGTCCAGTACAGAGAATCGAGTGCCCCCATGATTTGTGGTTTACAAATTAGGATAATAAAGTAAAAGAAAGACGGTTTAACATAATTGTATAATGAATTTAAAGTTGATTTCAATTCCTGATGACTTCTTTATAATTCATTTCATTAAAGGAAAGTTTTAAAACATGTTATCTTTAAGACTTTCATTGAATCTATCCAATGGGGAAAATGCATGTATAGAGAAGTAAGTAAGAACCAAACTGTCAGTCAAAAGAACGAACTATCCATGGTCCATGGCAACATCAGGAACACTAAGGGTAAAGGTTAAAGTGAAACAAAAATTATCCTTCATTATTCTCTTACATAACATACCTATTGCTAAAAATATATCATTTACATTCATCGCTGTCTTGGCTGATGTTTCCATAAATAGTAAACTGTTTTCCTCGGCATAGGCTTGTGCTTCCTGCAGAAAGAATAACAGAATAATTTAAGTTTTGAAAAGGACAGCAAACCCTTAAATAATTGTATTTTTACTGTTGTGACAGTCAAAGCCCCAAAGGATTCAAACTTTCATTAATCCTGTGAATAAACCCAACAGTTCTCGCCACAATATAGCTGAAATATTGCTGAAGTTGGCGTAAAACATCAATCAATCAATCAATCAATCCTGTGAATAATTTAAATTAGCAACCATATGGTCCATACTGTTTTGTTACCACAAATTTCAAGACATTTAACTTGAAGTTTCACGTTTTCTAAACTTTCAGGGAACAAGATTTACATATTAAATCCTACTAGCTTTAATTTTTTTTTTTTTATGATCAGACCTATTTTTTTGGCTAAAATATAATAAAGTTTTTTATAGTTTTTTTTTTCATGTTTTTGGTTTTTTTCTTGGTTTCCATAAAATACATATCGCAAAAAAATGATCTACTTCTTTCATTGACTTGGTAAGTTCAAAGACTTTTTACACATTTCAAGTATTTTCAAGTCCTTGACTTTCAAAATTTCATCTTCAAGTTCTTTCAACCCTGCCATGTGCACATAAATTTGTCTGGTGCCACAATTTTTTGGAAATTATCAAAGAAAAAGAAGAAGTCATTAAACTATCAAAGTACCAAAACTGCAGTGATTCTAAAATATGCAAATGGCAATTTCTAGAAATGATTTCTCCCTCAGTTTTAATAACTAAGCTGTAGATTTACACTCTATGAGGATGATGAAATGCAATTTTGATATCTTTATTCTACTGCATTAAGGGGGTTCGCTCATCAATTTAAAAATAAATAGGATTTCAAATAAATGTGATTTTTTGTTAGAAAATTGAATAAGAAGTAATTTAAGGTAGATAGACAGTAATATTCAAATCCATGAGATTTTGTTGTAAGTCGGCACAATTGAAGAATCAATCCTACTTACCCAAAATCTGTTATAAAAAGTATGGGTCACCACGCTTGTTTTTTCTAGAATTGAGATCAAAATTTGCTCATTTTTAGCCATTTTTTCACCTAAGTTTACAAAGAATGCACGGGGAAAATATGGAAAGGCAAATTTTAGCTTAATAGAAATGAACTTTTTATCCATGAGAATTTGATATATTTTTGTAAACAGATAGTTTATGATGTAATTTATTGGTTACAATTAAAAAATGAATATGTCACCATGCTTTTAACGGAGATATTTTACAAAGTTTCCAGATGAAACATTATTTTCGGGAAAAGGGAGTAAATTCGCGGCAAAGTAAACGAAATACGACGTTTCACATCTGTCATTCAATTATGACGTCACAAAGGAAAAGCCGTCAAATTACTATTCCGGTCCGAAAATCAAACCTACCCCGTACCCAACTCTTTATTTTTCTTATGCACGATTGCATTGCGCAGCGCAACAGTGTCTATCTACCTTAAGTGAAAAAAATTGATAGGTTGATGATCTCATTTTTGAGAAATATGTGATTGAAAATATGGCGGGAAACTGAACTCCTCTGAATTTTTAATAGGATTAACATTAGCAAGGTTTTACCATGAATGAATGTGACAGAATAAATATAATTTAATGAATTTTTTACAGAATGCTCATAAAGATGTTTAAAACGAAATTATTGAAAAAAATAAGGGGGTCAATGCGCAAAAAATTATAATGATTTTAAATGGATAAAACCCCAGGATTCCGAAAATCTGACAGAAATCCCAAAATGTGAGGAGCAAACCTCCTTAAACCTAAACCAGGCTTTTGATAATGCAGAAATCACCCTAGTTATTTGCCAACTGCATTAAAATCTTATTTGCTGTAATTATCAAATTTTTCATTTGTGTGATCTTTATAGATTTTTCTCACTGTTTTGGGACTGGGTCAGGGTCTCTCTAAATAAGGAAAATTTTTTAATTTGTAAAATTATGAAAATGCATTACCTGTCAGAGGTATTCTATGCATTTCTTTATACCTGCAACCGTTTAATTAGATTACACCATTAAAGAAAGTATTGTAAAGCCAACACGGATTGTTTTAATTGTAAAAAGACCCATTTCAAACATCAGGGATGTGATTTGGTTACAGGAGGTCCTGTGGAAAACAGAAATAACCAGAAATTAGTAGTAATTCAGCGGAAATATCACATCCTTGAAACATTTACCTTGGTTAATTTATATTAACAAACTGCATACAGTGCTAGATTTGGAAAACTGGTCACAATTTGAGAAAATATAGGCATATTTCCCATTGGGACTGCGTCCTATAAATGTACCAAAATTTGATAGAAAAAAAAAATAAAACACTGCTATAACAATCACCAAATGCATACAAGGCTCTGCAATTACATATATTTCTCTTTTTCCGTGTACATTATACTTACATCGTATTCGACCATTCTTTTGTTAGCCAGATCTGATTTGTTCCCAGCCAATGCAATCACTATATTTGGACTTGCTTGTCTCTGTAATTCTTTAACCCATGTTTTTGCTCGACCAAATGTGTCCTAAAACAAAGATATTCATTTATCAACGAGTGTTACATTATAATATTATAGATTTTACAAAAAGAATTGTATTTCAACTAAATTCAAGGGAATGAAGACTGTATTAACCATGCTAAAACACAAATTTCAGCTGATTTCAATTTATAATAGCGTTCTATTTAACATTTTGTTAATTAATGATAAAAGAAATATAGGATAAAGGGCAGTGGGCATGATAATGGCAGCGAGAAAGTCTGTATGAAAAATATTTATGAAACGAGATACATTTCATGACATCAACTGTTTGAGAGGCCAGTTGTTTGTCTGATATAAAACATAACTGCACTCATCAAAGTGAATAATGTATTGATAAGTTTTAACTGATCATGTTCTGGATATTTAAACTGTTCTGTAAAACAAATCAGATGGGTTTTGATGTACACATGTAACAGGTAGCATAGGTATTACAGTATGATGCAACATAAGTTTGACTGACTGACAGTGTGACAGGTGCCTTATGGGGACAGAGTATGCTTACCCTAATGAGCACCTTATATGTCACTCTCTAGAACTTTCAGACTGTTTGTGCTTTAGTTTTGAGTGCTTTATTTTATTTTTTTTTTATGCCCCCGCCGTTAGGCAAGGTTGGCACAAAGCCGGTCAATACTAGTATTGACCGGGCGGGTGGTCAATACTGGTCAATACTGGTCAATTGGATTTTTGACAAATTAAGACTATATAAATGTACAATTTATTATTATTATAGAGGGTACATGTATATCAAAGATCATATCACATGTATGTTGTTCATTGAGTAGTTTATAGTACAATATTAATAAATATAAATAATATAACTGAAGTATTTATTAATAAGAAAAGTAAAAAAACCCAACATAAAAAGCCGTGAACAGTATACCCCTGACAACATTCCATTTCCTGCATTTGGAATAAAATTCTTCTAGACAACCTAGTACATAAAAGAACTATTAAATTTTTATTGCTTTAATTTGTGACATTACAATGGATTAAAACCACTTTTATTACCCATCTCCTTCTGAAGGGATGTTGTTTTAACAATTCAATCTCTGATATTCCGGTATACATTTTGTATGCATGAAATCATTATCCTAAACTCCTCACAGGAAGGGATCTTAGTGGAAGCTGTATACTGAGGGTACATAACTTACTTTGTCAGTTGGTAATGGGTCTGGAGCTGGCATGTCAGTTAACTGCTAGTAGTCTCTTGTGATTTCATGTTTATGTCCGTATATTTAGTTCTTTCAGTTTCATTTTTCACAATTGACTCAGTCCTGTTGACAACTGAATTTTACTGTTGTTACGATTGTTTTTTGATTTATCACATTGGCTGTAGGGGGAAGGTTTGGGCCCAATAAAACTAGTTTAACCCCGCCGCAGCAGGTTTGCGCCTGTCCTAAGTCAGGAAATGTATTAAGCCTTTGTGTGTCTTGTCTTTTTTCTAGTTAGTTTACTTAACGTCTATAGGAGTCTAGGATGTTGTTTATTTCGCTGAACCTGATTACTCTTTATTCAGGGGCCGACTCCGACCTACCGTTTGGTGTGGGGTTTTCTCACCCTTCATTGAAGATCTTATGGTGGCTTTGAGTTGTTATTACTCCCCTTTGGGTCGTTGTCTCTTTGACACATTCCCCGTTTCCCTTCTTTTTTCTAATTGACCATCTGTCAATCAGTCTTTGAATTACATTGTAACTGTCATGTACCTGTATGTTACCTGTAATTATGACATCTACGAAACAGATTACTTCATAAACTTTTTAAAATTTACATCTATCTTTTATAAAAATCAAATTGAACAGTATTAAGTATTGACCACCAAGCCATATTATATATCAAGATAAAAATACTAGTAATTTCTGTCATATTTCATTTGAGTTTTGAATAACAAATTTAATTTAGAAAAACACTCAAATAAAGGCATAAATTATTTTTGCAAATATTTATTATATGAAATTCTGTAAATAAATTGTTTTTCAAATATTATAAGACACTCTGTAAATAATGGTCTTTTCAGAAATTTCAATTGACCACTTGAGGGAGTATTGACAGGGGCGGTTAAAACCGCCGGTAAAAACCCGGGGTGGTTTTAACCGCCCAACCTTGCCGCTAGGTGACAGAGGCATGAAGTTTAACCCTTGTCCATATGTCCGTCTGTCCATACGTATATCCGAAATTTTCATCAAGGAGTTCTCAGCTTGTATATGCAAGAATGATTTGATATTTGTTATGAAGCTTTGGTATGATGAGTTGTACTTTGTCTTCCCATTTCAAGTCTGTCACTCATCTTCTTCCTGTTTGCCAATTTATCTGTATGGCGGGGGGCATCCGTGTCCCATGGACACATTTTCTTTTATTTGTTGATGTCTTATATCTTTGTTTTTCAGTTTTAGTTTTTGAAACGTCTCTGGACTTGGTTTTTGCAATTTGTATGTCTCTGTTGTTTTCCTATTCTATATTTTCAGTTGTCAATTCATTTTTCATTGTGTCACTTAATCTGTTCAAAATTATAAGTTCTATAAAACTACTTATTGACTTCATTATCAGGTGATAATTGTATATTATTTACTTGATTTGTGATGTCATATACAACAATGGCTGCCTGTGCTCCTCTGTAGTACATAGGGGCCAGACTGTGATATCGCTCCTGTCCTGCTGTGTCCCAGATTTCGAACTTTACTGTGGTGTCATCTAAACATACTGTTTGTGTTAAAAATGCAGCTGCAAGAAGATAAAAAGAACTGTTAATAAAGTCAACTGAAGCAATGTGACAAAAAACAACTCTTAATATCAGTAATGCATCAACTAGAGGGAAAAATGCCCCCTGCTGAGCCTGTCGTCTGTGTGATGATATTTGTGTTAATAAGACACCCCTACAAAGTTTAATTGAATCAGGCCAATATGAACAAGTTTCTCCAAACTTTTGCTGAATCATGCCAATACATGTATGACCAAGTTTCTCCAAACTTTTGTTGAATCAGGCCAATATGACAATGTTCATCCAAACTTAAGGCTAACATATGATCAAGTTTCTCAAAACTTTTGTTGAATTAGGCCAATATGAGTAAGTAGGTTCAACAATCCATACTTTTATCATAAAGCACAAGTTTCACCACTGGTATTTTTGGTGCAGAAATAGGAATAGATCCATGGAAGAATTGTCGCAGGAGTTGCGATCAAATAGAGCTGATAGGCATAAAAAGTATACTAATCTTATCTTAGGGAATAAACCCTCACAAACTCTTTTATTAATTTGTAACAGTGAAGTGTAGGTTTGCAAGGATTGATTTAAAAATAAATGGTCAACTTGTCCCTTAGGCAAGTCACCAATAAATATTACTTACCCTTCCACATTCCGAGTTGAAGATAAATAAAATTTCAACTCGACAAGAGGACAAGTCAGCATCAAATTAAACTTGCCCTGTACAGATTTAACTTGCTGTAGGCAAGCAAGAGAGTGATTAAATCTATCTCTGGGTTTGTCTATAAGATCTTTATATACCACATGGTCATCTCTCAATATTATCAAAAGTTTCCCTTTTCAATCTAAGCACAACTTTTTTTCTAAATGTTTTAAATCCCAATTTCACTTTCTTTTCACTTATTCAAACTACTAATAGTACTATCAAAATGCAACAGTCCAGGCGTGTGAATCCATGCAATTTGAAAAGGGGGTTCCAATTAGAATCATGCAGAGCGAGACATGGAAATTGGGGGGTATTTCTGAGTACAACACAACGATATGCATTAAAAAATACATGATTGTCCTAAAAAAAGTAGGGGTTCCAAACCCCAGACCCCCCCCCCCCCCCCCCAAACACCCTGGATCACCTAACACAGTCAAGATTCAGTTCAATTCAGTTCCAATTAAAATATAAACAACAGAATATGCAGAAAATTAATCAAAGAAAGTATAAATACACAAATGTATGTGCATGATGTGTACAGCAACATTTTACAAATGTTAAAATCTAAAATATTATCTTGATAATGATAATTGTCAAGTTATAAACATTTACAATGTAGAGATAATACTAAACATGCTAGAGATGTTTGCATGTTGTGTCTGTACTGAGACCTGCCAAAAAGCTGTTGATAAAGCTAATATAATGTAATATAGATCTACTTCATTAATAATGCAATCTTTCATAGGGATAATAAAACATTTAGAAATATTATATTTTGTACAGGTCAATAAAAGGTTAACTTGACCCAATATACATGTTGTTCTATGCATGTAATATCTTTTCTGACTACAGTACATCAATATTGGTTTTGTTAGGCATATTATTATGGTTAATACTGTAATTATGTTGTTCATTATACCATAAGTATCAAGGATCCTAATGTTAATGTGTCAAAATGCTGTACACTACAATAAATAGTTGAAGCCTATATCAAAATAAGACCACTGTGTATCATCTTACACAGGAAATAGCTACCAGGACTGGTTTTTGGTTTAAATGTCAATAATGATTACCATTAGTGTACATGGATCCAGTTTATAGCTTCTAAGTAGCTACAAGTAATGTCATGTATACACTGGAACCACTGTAGCCTTTAGGCTTATAACAGATTTCATTGAAATTTAAACCAAAAACCAGTCCTGGTACCTATTTCCTTTGTACGATGATACACGTGAAGATGCTGACTTATGAATGTATATTCCTATTCAATTTCGTAGCATAATCCTTAAACCACATTAAAATTTCAGAGTTTGTGAAAAAAAATTTGACCTCTCAGTCATTACATGATGTGATTGGCAAAGTTAGTTTTCTGACGTCCTGCACTATTTTTGTGATGATATGATAGAAAAGTAACCAACAATAGCCATCTTCTTTGAAGGTCATTGAAATCTTCACATACAATAGATATGCCATATAGTCATATTTTTGGTGGTCAGGTGAGGACAGACATGACCAATGCAAGGATTTTTTGAAAATTCTGGAATATAAATTTTAACTTACTCGCAAGATGATGACACAGGGCCTGTTCTCAAATTCCCTTCCCCCCCTGTTTTCACAATTCCAACATTTTTGTTCCTTCCACTGTTAATTTTCCCATTTCCTGATATTTATTTTCTTCATTTTTCTTTTTCCCAAAATTTTTTACCACCCCCCCTTTTTTTTTCATTTCCAAAAAACCATGTCATCCCCTCACTAGTTAGTCTTTAAAAAATGAATTTTCAGCTATATACATGATATAAGTTATGGAAAAAAAACAGATATAGAGACCCCAGTCAACAATTACTACACATCTGACCAACATAAAAAGCGGAAAAGATTCTTTTGTTTGAAATTCAGTGCTAAGACAAGGATACATTTCTTTGTAAAGTTGAATATCTAGGGTTTACATGGTTAAAGGTAACAAGAAGAAATTATATTTATAATAGTATTTCATTTAAGATAAAACTGTTTGTTGTACAATACAAGATAAACAAAATAATCAGGGAAGTTTTGGGTTATTTTAAGGACACTTTCAGGACTTTTATAGGGAATGTCTCAAAACACCCTTTTTATCTGTCAGAGTCAAAATTTTAACTGAAAATTCACACCCCACTATTACATGTCCAAGGGGTCATTATTCTTTAAATACCTATATCATCAAATCTAGTGTGCTAGGCTCATCTAGTAAGAACATGCACTATTTTCAATCACTCAGACTGTAAGACAGAATGTTTAATTTCTCAGTTAACTTTCCCAAAATAACTGTTTTTACATCAATTCTCACATGGTAAAACTTCTACTTTAATTTTTTTTTATTCCATAAGTGGCATTACATTCACCACATTCCTACAGCTACATATCATGATGTCAAAAAAATAATAAAATAAATAAATATAAAAAATCCTCAAGAAAAACATAGTTTAACATCAGTTCAATGTTCAAGGATCTTTGTTGTTTTCAGAGGCAGTGATCTAAAGAATGCATTTCCATTTAAAGCTCTGTTTTTGTATTTAAAACTATGTTACCTACATGTATATTTTTACAAGTGATTTGGCTGCAATTTTGTTATTTGGTCATTTTTATCTGAACATGCTGAATTCTTCCTGTCTCTCAAAATTTCCAAACCTGGTGACATTTTTTTTCATTTTGAGTAAAGGACAGGAAGTTTAATTACTCTTATCAATAAATTATAAGTTTTTATAAATTCAAAGTAACTTCGGTATTTTGTTATAAGACTGTAAAAAAACATTCATAGTGACATGTTGAAGGGATTTTTTAAAATTATTTAGATATATCTTTTTAATAAACCTCAAAATATCAAAATTTATATACCAGGAAAAGTTACTAGTACATATGCAATACAAATACAAGTGTGTGTCAATAAAGTATGAAGTATGTACTAGAACAAACACAAGTTTTTATTAACAATTCACCTAAAGTTAAGGCCCCAAAAAAATATGCATGTTTCTGGTTACAAGGAATTTGAAAATAGGATCGGTAGGTCGACAGAAAGTTTTTTTTTGCTACATGTTTCGTCCATTGCATTTAATGGACCTCATTGCCGTATTTCCGGTATTTGGTCATACTCCTTAAACAGGAAGTATAATCTGACGACTAAAAATGGCGGATTTGACAACGGCTGTCGGGTATCCTCTGATTTAAACAATTCTTTAAAAATTTTCTGATGAATAATGCTAGCGGTTGTAGAAATAGACACATCTGAGGTTGTGTTGCTACCCACAAATTGGAGGACTACCGCTAAAACTATCGAAGTCACACAAGAAATTTTAAAGTATGGGAAAAAAATGCTAGGGTCAGAAGGAAAAATTCTGGTCGGTCGGGTAATCAGAAACACACTATTTTTTTTATTTGGCTTAATATTGAAAGTGTAATAACAATTACACACATGTAATGTATTGTAAACATGGTAAACAAAGGTGTATAATTTTGAAGTATTAATTTGTTCTCTATGCAAGAATAATTTTTTATTAATCTTAGTAATTATGAAGTGATTTGGAACATTAATTTTGTAAAATTTGCAAATTATTTAGAGGTTTGGTCATGTTGATAGCAATTTGGTAAATCAAGATTTACAGGATTTATTAAATTTATGAGAAAAAAAAATTGCCCATCCACATTTTGAATAGCAAGCTTGAAAGTATTGTTGGTCCAAACCAACAATTGTTGGGGCAGAGTGGAAAAATTCTTTGTGTTGGGACATCAAACTGAAATCTTAGCCGAGCATGTGGTAGCGAAAAATATGACAACCCGCCATGAGAAAGGTGCCTTTCAATATTCATTTTCTGTCAATTATCGACATTATCCTGCTCAATACCACATCTATATTTCAAAAATTTTGACATTTGTTATGTTTGTGGCAGACAATAATTGGCTATGCTGCCATTTTTAGAGTTAAACAATATTTTAATCTCTCAAATGAAGATTATGGGTATGGTTAATAATGGAACATAAAAATGTCGAAACAGAACTGATCATTTTACAGAAATTTCTTGTCAGACCACCAGGTCCTCATATTGGCATTTGATGTTGGTCCTGGTGTACCAGTATTTTTGTTGTCTAAACCGACAAAACCAACATTTTCCCACTCTGAATGGCCTGAATTGCTACGGATATCTCTCTTACCTCCAATGGTACTTTCTTGATATTCATGAAACTGTCCTTTTACAAATCGTAAAACCAAACTAGATTTTCCAACTGCAGATTCTCCTAAAAGGACGAGCTTGAACTGGCATATTTTTCCTTGTGCTTGTCCGTTAGGTCGCTGGGCACCTGTACGACCTGCCATTACCTATGGCTATTATCCTCTACAACTATATGATGATAACTTAAAATAACCCTGAAAAATACAAATGGCATTTGTATTTATTCACCTAAAGGTCACAGAAACTGATGTTTTTTTGTAATTTTAAGGTATTTTTAGCTTAGAGCTTATTATAGATAAAAAAAAATAATGACATTTTATCGGTAATTTGTAGTTTTCTTTGATCTTGCAAGGCAAATATTTTCAGTATTTCCACTGCCTAATTATTAAAAAATATTGGCAAAAAGCCTGTTAGGCTGCGCTTACTGTGCCAACCAGTGCCTGAAAGTAAACAGAGAAATCAACATCTATACATGTATAACAAGTGTGGACCCTAATAGATGTCTCGCCCGTCCCTGCTTGACCGCTAAAATTGAAGTAAAACATCAAACTGACCTTATCACAAAAATAAAGGGCTACGCCAAGCGCAGCATGATACGACCGCAGCATGTCGACCACTGAAATTTCAACAAAAGTTGTTTAAAGTGAATGTGGACACAGTAAAGAGCTTGACACAATAATTAGATGGACACAAAAAGAAGCTAGACACAGTTATTAGCTAGAAACAAAATAGGGAAAAAACCCTTTTGATTACTTACTGATAAAAAAACGTAAGAGCTATGCAAAATATGTACTATCAACTAAAACTTTACATCCATAGAAATTCAAAGAAAAAATCCATCGAAATCTGATGAAAAATAAAGATATGACACATTTAGAAAAATTGCAATTTTGGCCCCTTTGACCCCTTGTAGCTCCGAAACAGTAAGAGCTACAAAAAATCCGTTGCCATCTTAATGAAAGCTTATATCAAGAGGAATCCAAAGAAAAAAATCCCATCGAAATCCGATGAAAAATAAAGATTTGACATATTTAGAAAAATTGCATTTTTGGCCCCTTTGACCCCTTGAAGCTCGGAAACGGTAAGACCTATAGAAAATCCCTTGACATACTACTGAAAGCTTAGATCACGAGGAATCCAAAGAAAAAAATCCCATCGAAATCCGATGAAAAATAAAGATTTGACATATTTAGAAAAATTGCATTTTTGGCCCCTTTGACCCCTTGTAGCTCAGAAACGGTAAGACCTACAAAAAATCCGTTGACATACCACTGAAAGCTTAGATCAAAAGGAATCCAATGGAAAAAATCTCATTGAAATCCGATGAAAAATAAAAATTCTACATAATCTGCAAATTCGCAATTTTGGCCCCGTTCGGCCCCTCATAGCTGAGTGCCATATTAAGTTTTCACAAGGAATCCATTGAAAAAAACTGCATCAAAATCGGACTTAAAATAAAAACATTATTTTTTTGAGATTTGCCCCTGTTGGGCCCCATTTATCTCGTGAGTGGTACATGCTACGTGAAATCCGTTGGCATACCCCAGATTGGAAATTTCCTCAGGAGCAAACTGAAACAAACCCCATCAAAATCCAATAAATAATAAAGATTCTACAGTCAAATATGTGAAAACACCTCATTTAACCCTTTTTTGGCCCCTAATTCTGAAATGGGTGGGGCAAAAACCTAAAGGAAAAAACATTTCTCAAGAATGTTCCAAGAAACATCATACTAAGATTTGAAAACAATCCATCCACTAGAACCAAAGTTATGCTGTCCACAGACACGAAAATACCTAATTTTACCCCTTTTTGCCCTCTTTTTCAAAAACGGGTTGGGCAGGGAACGCGAAATTAAAACCCGGGCTTAAGCTTGTGCCAACAAACATCATACTAAAATTTGATAACAATCCGTTCACTAGAACTAAAGTTATGCTGTCCACAGACGCCGACGCCAGCGCCATACCATAATACGACCGCAAAAATTTTTGCGGTCGTATAAAAATGTTTACTAGACTGCAAGCCTATCACTAATACATACCGAGAAACATAATGTAAACATTAGGTCAAGGACAAAAGCCATGTAACAGGCAGTCATGTGCTACACAAGACCAACTCTAATTCAAAACATCAGTGACCTACCATTAATAGAAAATGAAAAACTAAACATGCTTATATATAATTACTAGATCATGAAATGAAGGTCAAAGACAAAAGCAATATGACAGACTGTCATGTACTACCCAAGACCAACCCATATACCAAATATCATTGACCTACCACTTGTTGTTACTGAGAAACTAACATCATAACAAAAACTTAACATGCTCACTAGAGCATGAAATTTAGGTCAAGGACAAAAGCCCAATGACAGAATGTCATGCACTACCCATGACCAATCCATATACCAAATATCATTGACCTACCACTTGTAGTTACTGAGAAACTGACCGGAACCAAAAAACTTAACATGCTCACTAGACCGTGAAATTGAGGTCAAGGACTTAAGCCATATGACAGACTGTCATGTACTACCCAAGACCAACCCATATACCAAAATATCATTGACCTACCACTTACAGTTACTGAGAAACTGATCTAATAAAAAAAACTTAACATGCTCACTAGACCGTGAAATTGAGGTCAAGGACAAAAGCCATATGATAGACTGTCATGTACTACCCAAGACCAACCTATATACCAAATATCATTGACCTGCCACTTATAGTTACTGAGAAACTGACCTAATCACAAAAACTTAACATAAAGTTTACCCTGTCGACACCGTCATACTTTGTAGGCCTACACTGTATGTCTCGCTTTCCGTGACTTTCGTTGCGGGCAACACAAAAACTTAGTTGATTTTCAGATTTCTCGAAAATGGTTTTCATTTTTCAAATTTTGTTGTATCAAATCATTTTAATTAATTACTGATAAAAGTAATAATAGAAGTTTTGTTTCCGATACTTCCACTATTGCTGACCATGAGAAATTTTTCCGACATTAGGGATTCGGTAAAAAAAACGGTGGGAGTTGTCGATAATCTATTAAATACATTGAAGTGGCATATACATATTGAATAATGGAAGTTTTGTTTATGTTTGGGATAGGCAAAATATTGTTGACAATAATGGATGAGCCTTTGTCAAGAAAGTGGGCAAACATTCCACAGCATCAATACACATGTACATGAATGATGAAGATAAATAACAATGATAGATGATTAAAGGTTTTTTTTTGTTTTCTATTTCATGTAGATATGTGTTCATGATTGAAATTATTATTTTCAGAAGTGTTTACCCCTCATAGCTGGTATCCGTATTCAAGCAGTAATGTTTCCGTGATCATCTGTATTTTGAGATTTTTTTCCCTTATTTAAAATAAATGAGAGAAACTGAACTATTTTTAATGTGAATAGCTCCTCTACGTATGACTAAGAAATTAAAATGATGACCTTAATGAACAAACATGTATTTATCTTTATATTCTGATGACATTAACTTTTATCATTTCATCTATGGAGTTCATCTCGTTCAATTTATCAGCCGTTTTTTCTCTACTTCATTTGATTGATTGATCAGTGTTACCTGTCTAGCTAGCAATATTTCAGCTATAACAGGACGACACAGAGTTTATTAATTCAAAAAGTCATTAGTATAAGACGAGAAATTGAGAACTGGGGCAACAAGTTTTTACTGCCGCTGGAAAGTTGGAAAAATGGGTAGGGGCAGGAAACTTAGCCTTCCATACGACCTCCGCTAAGTTGGCCTTTGTACGACAAATATAGAAGGGTTCTCTAAA